>VYYT01000098.1:40993-90150 GCA_032988895.1 Colletotrichum kahawae | reverse complement strand
GCCGTCGATTGACTATTCTAAGCTGAAGAGGAGAAGGACTTTACAAGAGTGGGCACCTAGCTACGGAGATACGTGGTCGGGCTAGGCGGTGTGCCACGGTAGAATAGTGGATCCGGCGGAGCCGGATATCTCGGCCGGGCTCTAGCCCGTGACACTTATTAGTAGTAGTATTAATAATAATAACTAAGGAGAAATATAATAATTATAATGAGGATAAATTAGTAGTATAAGGTTATAAAAAGATAATAGTAATAGTATATTAACCTAATTTATAATATAAAAACTAAAAAAGAGTAAATTAAGCTTATTAATATTATATTTACTATTTCTATTACTATTTACCTTTAGTATAACCTCACTCTATAGCTTAGATTTACTTTTATAAAAGTGTTTATTATAGTATAAGGTTATATTAATAATAGTGTTCTCTAGAGACTTATTAATAGTTATTTCTCTATTAATTATAGCTTCTATTTAAGTAGTAAGATATTATTTATAAATCTAAAGATAAATAGCTAGGCTTAAAAAAGTAAAAAGATAAAGAATATAGTAGTTACTAGTAATATTATTATAGTTATTAAAGTATTTAACTTTTAATTTATACTTATAGAGAGCTTAAATTACTTAGTATATATTTGAAGTCTTCTTTTACTTTAACTTATTAGTTCATAATAAGTTACTCTTTTATCTTTACTAATATAATAGTTTACTAATATTACTAAGCTTAATAAGAATAAGCTTAATAAAGTTATTATTTTAATATAAAATTTGTAAAGTTATATTAAGTTATAAAAGTATCTTAATAGAGTTTTAAAGTAGTATTATTCTAACTAAAGAGGTTATTTAAATAGAATTTATACTAAATAGTATTAGAGATAATTACTAAAACTTATAATAGGAGCTTATAGAGATTAGTATATATTAGTTAAGTTCTTTTATCAAAGCGCTAGTGAGAATTTTAATTTATAATAGCTTATTCTTTTTATTATTATTAGTAATAATATTTATAGTTTATTGTTAGTAATTAAGTAGCTATAAATACAATATTCTGATATTTTCTAAGTTTATATAGAATATCTCTTTTAAGAATACTATTTAATAGTTTAACTTAAAAGTAAAAGAGATTTAAGTAGAGAGAAACTTAAAATAGTAATCTTTATATTATAATTTATACTTATAGTTAAAATCTTAGATTATATTATATATAATATAGTTAACTATTAAGTAGAAGTTATTTAGATTTAACTTTTTAAGTTTAAAGTGTAACTATATTTTAAGAGTATTCTTAATAATTTTAATCTCTATATAAACTTAAACCTCTATAAGAAGTGATAATAGTAGTAGTAGTTATAATAAAGATAGTAAATAATACTTATTAAAAAGATTATCTTTTTTAGTAATAAAATTAATTAGTAGCTTAAGTATAGTTTTAATAATAGCTTCAATAATAAGCTTAATATTATTAACTTCTAGCTATTCTATAAATATTTCCTCTACTTTATTAGTATTATTCTCTATTACTTATAGTATTAATAAGTTATATTACTTATCTATAAAGTTTATTTATAGCTAAAACTATTAAGAGATAACTAAGATTATAGGTTTATATATATTACTATTAATATAAAACCTTCTTCTTTTTATATTTACTTTACTTTAAGAGTTATAATTACTATTAATTAAGTTTATTTTATCTCTTTTAAAGCTAATAAAAAACTTTACTATTCTTTTTATAGTTAGCTAAAAGCTTCTTATTATAGCTATCTTATTAAAAATAATACATTTTAAGTTAAATTAAAGTTAATATAATATAAGCTTTCTTTTATAATCTTCTTCTCAAAGAACTAAAGTAAATAAAAAGGATTTTTATATTACTAATCTTATTAATAGAAATCTTAGTTTTAAAGAGATATTCTTACTTTTATATAATATAGCTAGCTTTAATAACTATACTAATTATATAAAAGTTAGATTATTATTATTCTATTTTAGTATTCTATTATCATACTTATATTATACTCTAAATAGTATTAAAAGCCTAAATTATATTAAAAAGCGCGTTAATTAACGTTAGTAGCGTTATTGTTAATAGCAAAAAGTGGCGTAGAGGGGCAATAAATCGCGCACTGACAGGGGTTTCAGGTAAGGCAAACGCAAATGAGTGCGAATCAACGCTGAACAGCCAAATCCACACAACACCATGATTCAAGACAGAGGCAGGATCGTCGAAAATCTTTTGATTTGATATCCACCGCAACGTGCATCACCACACCGCTTGAAGACGCGACACCACCCAGGTGGTTTCTATTTGTTCTCCTCCATGGGTGCACTGTGTGACACATTTTGAGTCTATTTCATCGCTTTGCTTCATTTTTTGTCATGTTTTCCCTCATCGGCCACACTCAGCATACTAGAAAGAACTCGTTAGACAACTCCCAATCATCATCATACGATGGAATCAACTTACTTCCAATAACGCCGTTGACGGGAATGTCTATTGACGTGGTGTAGCTCGCGGCGTCGCTAAGGAGGTAGACGTACGCACCACCGAGCTCCTGGACCTCCGCCAGCCTCGGGATGCCTCCGTAGTACTTCAGCTGCTGCTCCCAGTCCGGCTGTTGCGGGACCCAGTAGGTCATCGCGGTGCGGACGAGACCGGGGGAGACGCTGTTGACGCGGATGCCGTACTTTGCCCACTCCATCGCCAGCGTGTGGGCCATGTTGCGGATGCCGGCCTTGGAGGCGCCGTAAGGTGCCGAGGGCACGCGCTGGAGCCATGTCAGTCGTGCTCAATGCAATGGTTCCTTTCGGATGTTAGAGGACCAACCTTGTTGGGGCGGTAAGACGCCATAGACGCCGTGAATACTACGGATCCCTTGATGCCGAGCTTGATAAACGCCCTCGCCGCGGCTCTGGCTGTGTAAAAGGCTCCAAACAACTAACGCATCATTAGCAGTAGCTCCTGAACCCCACGCTGCATCAAAAACTCACGTTAACACCAAACAGCGTCTCAATCTCCTCCTTGGTAAAGTCCAGCGCCGCCTTGTGGTTCGTGCGGCCGGCGTTGGCGACGACGCCGTGGCTGGCGCCGGCTTCCGCGACGATCTTGTCGATGGCGGCGGTGATGCTCTCCTCCTCGGTGACGTTTGCTTGCACGTTGAACAGGCGGCCGGGGAACTGCTTAGAAGCCGCCGCGAACTCTTCGCCGGGCTCCGCGAGGTCGATCGAGTAGACCTTGTCGGCGCCGTTGAGGCGACAGCACTCCGCGACTCCGAGACCGATGCCGCGGTTGCCGCCGGTGACTTTGTGTTCGTCGTGTCAGTGGAGGGGGGCTGTGTCCTCACTCGATGGTGTGTTGTGACGTACCCGCGATGACCTTTCCCTTTAGTGTGAGAATTGGCTGGACGTCGACGGCTGCCGTCGCCGCTGGCATTCCGGTTGATGAAGACATGATGTCTGGTGTGTGTGATATAAGATACCTCGGAATAGGGAGGTTTGCCGTGTAAGTTTGAAGGGGCTTTGATCGGTTGATGTCGAATCTTACTGGTAATTCAGGGGAAGAGAATATAAAGCCATGGCATCATCACGTTATAAGTGCATTCAATCCCCAAACATGAAGCGCAACCCTGATCCACAACTTCGTAACAAACCGGATCATCTCGAGCTTCAAACGCATCATCACACATTCCCTCGAGACGAGCAAAGCTCTGAGCTGGGCGCAGGCCAGTCAGCGCTGGCGGCCGCATGCTCCACAATCGCGGGGTGAACGCGGGGTTAACAGCACACACTATGAAAGATTCCCTCGAGACGACGCTGCGGGGTGATCTCCACCAAAACACCTACACGACAGCGGCGCCTCTCAATGCGGTCCGGCGGGCATCGGGTTGTGACAGTTGATGGTGTTTGGCTGCAGCGTAAGATCTCCGGCTGAAACACCATTGGCGAAGTTGGAGAGGCGAGCCGTAGGTTTGGCGCAGCATGGATGTCGCTCCGCGTCTGTTCATCCGGAGAGACCTGCTGATCATCTTGAGGTTTTGCGTAGGTGAGAATTGGGGTGGCGGATGGAGGTTCCTGGGCCAGAAGCCGGTGGGAGGAGGGACAGTCTTGGTGTCTTCATGCAGTGTAGCACTTTCTTGTGAATGAAAAATGCGATATAAAGCCAACGTCTGATACGATTATTGTACTGCTGTTCCTCTCCCATACCAGAGTTGCTGGATTGTACCATATAATACCCGCCATTCCCCTCAAAACTAACCATGAGTATGAGTTTCTTCAGATCCGGTTCGGCTCAGGTCCTTAGGCGGCGCAGCTTGGCCCCAAGGCAACAACTAAGAAGCCTCACAACTCACGAGCTCAACACCGGCGCAAAAATCCCAGCCATCGGCTTCGGGACCTTCCAAGATGCAGACGCCCAGGAGGGCGCCGTCAAGACGGCGCTGCAGTGTGGCTATCGCCACATCGATACCGCCAGAGTGTAAGCCAACCCCTCGCGTCGGCCGGCTTGCCTGCCATCTATCGGCGCGCCAGACTGACATGCCATGTGCCAGGTACGACACGGAGGTGCAGGTAGGAAAGGGCATCAAGGCCAGCGGCGTCCCCCGCAAAGACGTCTTCCTCACGACCAAGCTGTGGTGCAACTCGTACCACCCGGACGACGTGGAGCCCGCGCTCGACGCCTCCCTGAAGGACCTCGACACGCCCTACGTGGACCTGTTCCTGATGCACTACCCCTGCACCTTTGCGCGCGGCGAGGACCGCTTCCCGAAGGACGCGTCGGGCAAGATGGTCATGGGCAAGACGACGTTTCTCGACACCTGGAAAGCGATGGAGGCGCTGCTGAAGACGGGCAAGACCAGGGCGATCGGGGTGTCCAACTTTAGCAAGGACGAGGTGCAGACGCTACTTGACAGGGGGTCGGTGGTAAGTCTCTCAAGGGCCGACGGATGGAAGTTTGATGGAGGCTGAAGCTGATTCACTGCCTTTCGTCAAAATAGGCGCCCGCGGTTCACCAGATGGAACTCCATCCCTACCTCCAGCAACGCGAGTTCGTAGAGTGGCAGCGCGCGAACGGCATCCACATGATCCAATTCAGCCCGCTGGGGAATGAGAACTCGTTCTACAGGGAGGTGTCGTGGAGCAAGAAGGAGTCGCACATGCATCGCCTCATCGAACATCCAGTCCTCGCCGAGGTGGCGAAGAAGCACGGCAAGACGCCGGTGCAGGTGGCTCTCGCGTGGGGCGTAAACAGCGGAAGGTCCGTCATTCCCAAGAGCGTGATTGAATGGCAGATTAGGCAGAATCTCGAGTCGGACTTTGTGCTCGATGGCGAGGACATGGATAAAATCGCCACGATGGACTTGAAGGCCCGGTTTAACGTTCCGTCTGAAGAGTATCGCTGGCCGTTGTACAAGGGACTAGACGGGGTGTGAGAAACCAAATTAGCATAGATCTGGGTTCCTGGACTCAAGTTGATTAATCGTATTGCCGCCACGTTTCTTCCGTGTAGTGATAATGTGGCATGTAAACGGACTGACCGATAGTCCATTCGCAAGCGCTTGGCTCTTTCGCGTAGTCTCTTGCGGCTCGCGTTGAAGCATACCACGTAACACGGAGGTCATGATAGGATGGGTCTTAAGATATGAGACGAGATGAGGCTGCGCCCGAGTGGTGTGATTCTTGAGTCTATCGTGCGGAATATGGTATTTAAATGTCAAAATCGTCGTCAATGTCATGCTTTTTCTGTCGCCCGCAACAAGCTCTTCAGCACCCCTTGAACAACACCCATGACACACTGTGGCCGCTTCCACCACAGGTACACAGCTCCCACAACGAAGGGGCTGCAAACGAGAGCCTCAAACGACTTCATCAGGACGTGTCCCTGGTGGTCGCTCTTGGCCACTACCTCGGAGTACCGTTCGTTTCCGAAGCTGACGCGGGAGTATTTCGTCTGCCATCCAAGGCCAGGCAGGTACACAGACATGGCTTCTTCCAACCACTTGCGGAGGCGGTAGCGAGGAGACAGAACCGAGGCCCGCATTTCGACGTAATTCTGCAGCGCGAGGTCGTTGATGGAGTGAGCGTCCGGGACTCGGTTGGCCGTGTACTCAGCAAAAGCCACCGTCCTGTGGTACGCTATGGTTGAAGCGTCGCTTCCTTCTCCCGACGGGTTGTTGTTTTCATCCAGGACCCTGTGTTTGTCAAGGACAGAGAAGAGAACGCGGACGTCTTCAAGGCCTGCGTTCATGCCTTGGCCGTAGAAGGGAACCATGGCGTGAGCAGCGTCGCCAACCAGGACAGCAGATGACTGGAAGTGGTGAGGGCTGCACTTGATGCTGATCAGAGGCAGATGGGGATTCCTCTTGAATGACTCGATCAAGTCGTTGGCGGGAATCAGGTTTGTGACGCCGGGGAAGTGCTTGTCGAAAAAGGCTGGCAGGCTGTCGGGGCTGCTTTCCAGAGCTGCGGTCTGCTCATTGGGGAGGAATAGCGTGCAGGTGAAGGATCCATCCTATAATTGTCAGTCAGTATTACTTGCCGATTTGTCCAGCTTCGGCAACTTACATCGCTAGGAATGGCGATGAACATGAAGTCCTTTCCGGGCCAGATGTGTAAATGGTTGGGCGAGATTCTAAAATGAGGGCCGATACTGTCCTTGGAAGGAGGCTCCGCGGGCTTAATCTGGAACTCGCACCAGAGGGTGTCGATATACTCTTGCGTATAGTCCATGTGAGCAAACTTCATCATGTGGTACCTGACGGCGGAGTGGGCTCCGTCGGCGCCAATCATGAAATCGAAGTCAATCTCAATCTCGCGCGCGCGACCAGTGGCCGACTCGGAGGTCATCACCTCGAACCAGGCCTTGCACTTCTTGAAGTCGGCGCCAGTCAGCTTGTGACTGAAGAAGAACTTGACGTTGGGCATCTCCTCGAGAATGTCGAGCATGCGCTTATTCAAGCCGGCGCGATCCACGGCGTAGATTGCCTGAGCAGTCAGCATCTGGGTTAGGAGCTCTGGAAACCGGCCGACTCACCCTTCCGTGAATATCGTAGTCCTGAGAGGCCTCGTACAGTTCACCTTTCGGGGTTCTGCCATGGATCATGCGACCGCGCATGGGGATGGTGGCACCAAAGACATGTTCCAGTAACTTTGGCTGGCCAGCATTGCGCATAGCGTTGATACCGCGCTCCGAAAGTGCCAGATTGATGGAGCGGGTGAAGTTCAACAGCTCGGTGGTCGGATCTCGCAAGTCTACATTGCGAGTGTCAGTGGTATTCAATTGAGTTTGTGAGTGACCAGGTTTATCGTCAATGAAGTTGATGCGGCCCCAGTTCAGAGATATGCAACGGCCAAAAGCAAGCAATCTTATCAATCTCATCCACATCACCGCCTCGGCGCAGATGGTGGTGGGGCTTGGAGGATCCCCACGACTCTGCAACGGCGGCCGAGCCGAAAGAGGGCTGAACGGGAATAGCAACACGCGGCCGAGACCAAGAGTGAGAGACTTACCAGGACGCAACTCGTAAACCTCGACATCGTGACCGCGTTGCGCGGCATAAAGCGCAGCCAATGAACCAACTGGGCCAGCGCCCACAACTACAACTTTCTGCTTGCCGGCCATTGCTGGTTGGGCGCCGAAACAAAGAGGTTCTCCAATTCCAACGGGATGGAAAGCTGGAAAAAGGAAATCAGTCTACGGCCAGTGGCGTGAAGAGACTCGCATGATGATTTCGCACATTGGCGGGTCGAGTCGGCCGGGGGGAGAAGCAAAGTGGGCGGCCGGGGACAGAGAGGCAGAGGGAGACAGCGTCAATGACTTGCCGCAATGCCGCAGAGCGCACCTTTCTTTCACCTGCATTTGAAAGCTTTTTTGTACCAAGAGCCCAGGTTCAGGTCCAGGTGGTGCCCGTTACCGTCTCGGAGACGTCGGCTATTTCCCGGAAGCCCCGACAAGGGAAGCTCCGCGGTGCCATTTGCTTCGGTCTTTTGCCGCAAACGCTGACTATTCCCACCTTACCTGCCTGTGCTGGTATCGCTATCGATAATGGCCTTATCGGATAAGATAGCACACAATCGATAAGACACCTCAGACCGTTGGAGCAAGCGCCCGCCAGCCCACCAAAAATTGTCGCTATTGGTGGCGGGGAACCAACCTGGGACAGCTGCGCCAACGTACCTATCACAGCCTCGGAGTCTTGGCCTCCACTGGAAATAATTCTTCGTCAGGTCACTTTTCAGTCGTACCGTAAGGTAGTTATTTGCTGTACTGTTGGCTGCCGCGCCGCATTCTCCATCCGAACCCTGTCTTTTTCAGGGTCCTTTTTGCGTCAACTTCCATTGTCTGTTTTCAAGTCTACCATCGTCACCTCGTGAACACACACCACTGCCCTTCCTCTTGCGACACACGACCGACGACCGCCCACCATGACGGAACCCCCCGCGAAGAAGAAGTGCTTGGGAGTCGACTGCCCCAACGATGCTGGCTCCCTCCAGTGCCCGACATGCTTGAAGCTGGGAATCAAGGACAGCTACTTCTGCTCGCAGGACTGCTTCAAGAAGAACTGGGTTAGCACTGCAGAACCATGCCCGCGACGACAACGGCGACGGCTGCTAACTGCGCGCAGGGCAACCACAAGGCCATGCACAAGACCGAGACAAGTATACTCCACCACGTCCTCCCGCCAAAGGTCGTCTCTAAACCAGATCCAGAGACAGGTGTCTTCAACCCTTTCCCGACTTACCCCTTCAGCGGCCCCCTCCGACCCGTCTACCCTCTTTCTGCCCGCCGCGAGGTTCCCAAGTCGATCCCCCACCCCGACTGGTGGCAAGATGGCCAGCCCAAGTACCCGAGGTCCATTCTGAACAGGAACAAGGTTGATATCTTGGATGCCAAGGGAATTGAGGGCATGCGCAAGGTCTGCCGCCTGGCAAGAGAGGTTTTGGATATTGCTGCCGCTGCCATCAAGCCCGGCATGACGACGGACGCCATTGACGAGATTGTCCACAAAGCTTGCATAGAGCGAAACGTGAGTGCTATGCGCTGGAACCAGCGCGCGTAGGCAGAAGAGCTGATTAGGTGCCCAACAGTCCTACCCCTCTCCCCTCAACTACAACCACTTCCCCAAGTCGGTATGCACCTCCCTCAACGAGGTCATCTGCCACGGCATTCCCGACCAGCGCGTCCTGCTCGACGGTGATATCCTGAACATTGACGTTACGCTGTACCACGAGGGCTACCACGGCGATCTCAACGAGACGTACTACGTTGGCGAGCGGGCAAAGGCCGACCCGGACTCTGTCAGGGTGGTGGAGGCTGCTCGCGACTGTCTGGACGCCGCCATTGCTGCGGTCAAGCCCGGCACCCTGATCCGCGACTTTGGCAACATCATTGAGAAGATCGCCAAGGAGAGGAACTGCAGTGTCATCCGCACGTACTGCGGCCACGGCATCAACAAGCTGTTCCACTGCCCTCCCAACGTTCCTCACTACGCCAAGAACAAGCAGGTTGGCGAGTGCAAGCCCGGCATGACTTTTACCATTGAGCCCATGATTGCTCTTGGAAAGTACCGGGACATCACTTGGCCCGACAACTGGACCAGCACAACGATCGACGGCAAGAGGACTGCGCAGTTTGGTGAGTGATGTCCGGTGGAAATCAGCAGGCATGGATAGATTGCTAATACCTATAGAACACACGCTCCTTGTCACCGAGGATGGCGTGGAGGTCCTCACTGCCAGGAAAGCCGACTCCCCTGGTGGAAAGATCCCGATGCCCGGCGCTAACGGCGATGCCAACGGAACGACCGCATAAGCAAGCATTAGCATACACATATGCATAAATAAGCAGCAGGAGGCGTTGTGGTGAGGGGGGAAATGAGGAGAAACATGGTTTGGTGCAGTATTTACGTGTTGAAGGCTGGCAACACCTAGGTATCCAGCTCATGCAGGGTGTTGAGCCGGCAAAGCGGACGATGTTGCCAGCGTTGGGCATGATACCTTGGAGAATCATGACTTGAAAAGCGAAAGAATTGATGCTGAAAGCACGGGCACGTGAGATCGGATCCAAGCGTGACGTCTGGGGCGGTCCCCTGTCCCATGTGGTGGACGGAAAAGACAGCTGTCAATCGAGGGGCATTTATGCCAGGGACATCCCAAGTCTGGGACATGGACATGTGCTTCTTCTGTTCAAGCTTCCGATCCAGGCTGCGACTCGGACTCGTAATACAATAGCACTCGTCGTAGGCGGCAATCCGGGCCAAGACCGGCAGAGACTCGGTCGAACCCCCAGCCTTCGCTCCCAGCCACCCGGCGGACACAGAATGGACGTTTGACGATGATGCGAAATGCCCCTCTCCCCACCAGGCACAGCCATTGCTGGACTGTCGACAGCTGGATGAGGGGCGGGAGCAGCAACTGGCAGCTGGGACGAAGGAGGGGTCCTGTTTGCTGCGATGGGGACCCCTGGGGATTTTCTGGGATTTTCGGTGTTTCCCCTCACGCTTGTGCCGTCAACTGCTCAGTGTGGCTCAACTGGCGGGTCTGGAAGTCGTGGCCACGCATCGATGGGATTCGCTGGGGTCGCCGGTCGGAGGGTGAGAAAAACGCTGCCGGAGTATTTTCTAGCGGTACGTATCCCCTGTATTGCCTGGTGCATCGAGTGGTGCACCTGTTAGGTGAGGTGCAGGCTGGCGGGGCGCAATCCCGGGGCGCTGACTGGCTGTTGGTCGGGTGTTGGCCGCTGCACCGCTGGCCAGGCAGGGAGCCCACCTAATATTTACTGCGCTGCTGGAACGTCCAGTTGAAGGGGACCTCACGCTGCTGGTGGTGGTGGTGGTGCTTGAGGTGGTGGTGTGCTGGAGCAAGGCATCGACACTGGAGCCTCTTTCATCATCAGAAGGGAAAACCTAGCCCCGTAGCTTTTGCCCGCGCGCACCACCACACACCCACCCTCCCGATTTTCCACGGCCCAACCCAACCTCAGTCAACGGCACACTATCTGCGTAGCTTCTGTGCTTGTGTGGTGTCCTCGACCCAGTTCGGCTCGCTTCCTACCTAACCTTGCCTCTCTTACCTCACCTGGCTTCGCCTCGCCTCGCCTTGCCTCAACTCGCCTGCCAAAGAGTCGAGTCTCCTCCGTCTCCGTCCCCGTCTTTGCCTCTTGCCTTCTCCCACCAAAAAAGCCAACAAGATCCAACCACAACTCGACTTCGCCATCGACCCCTTGGATACCCACACGTGTCGTCTGGCTCTGTCTATCCATCTCCCTCGCACTTTTCTGCAGCTTCCGCAGCATCCCCCCGACTGCAATTCCTGACTGCAACGGTTGCCTCGGCGCAGAGCTTCCCTCGTACATCACCCCAGTGACGTCGAAGCATTCCACCCGCCCGCATCGCACACAGCTCCAAACCAACCCTTTTGAGCGCAGGAAAAAAGAGACGAGAGCTTCCCCTCCTATCTCCAACAACAGCACCTCCGATCAGTGCTGTTTGTATCTCTGCCAACTAAACACCTCACCTTCTCTATCTCGATCAAGCGCAGCTCGCTGCCAAACCCGTCAACATGTCTGGCGAAGCGTGGTTATACCTCCTCGCCGTCCTCATAAATGCCGTCAACCTGTTCCTCCAAGTCTTCTTCACCATCATGTATAGCGATCTGGAATGGTACGTTGATCTCCTCCTGCCCTCGAGTCGACGCGCGCCCACCGTGCATCGCCGCTGGCCGTTGGTCTGCGAGCTTAGACAAGCTGCAGCTGCTGCAGACGCCTGCAAGAGCGCGCTCGTGCTCTTGATCACTTCAAAGATGGGACAATTGACAGCTAACGCTCACCTCCTACAGCGACTACATCAACCCCATTGACCTCTGCAACCGCCTCAACACCTACATCATCCCCGAAGCCGCTGTCCACGGATTCCTGACGTTCCTGTTCCTGATTAACGGCTACTGGGTGCCGCTGATCCTGAACCTGCCGCTGCTTGCCTACAACATCAAGAAGTACGTCACATGCTAGAGACCACAGCGGAGAAGGGATGGAAGCTGACTCTGGCCTAGGATTGTCGACAACACCCACTTGCTGGATGCCACCGAGATCTTCCGCAAGCTTAACGTCCATAAGAAGGTAAGCAAGCACCACTCTAGCAAAGACCAATGCATGCACAGATCTAATACCGTTGCAGGAGTCCTTCGTGAAGCTCGGCTTCCACCTCGTCATGTTCTTCTTCTACCTCTACAGCATGATCGTCGCCCTCATCCGCGACGAGGCTCACTAGAGCTGAACCGCTTCTTGCGAACGACAACGGGACGGATTCCAGTACATACATTACCATGCCGTGTGGACGAGAGTGAGCACACCGAAACGCAGACGCTGCGCCTCTCCGCGGACGCTACGAGGTGGCTCATTACGAAGGCATAAAGCAGGCAACTGCTAGACATGGGGTCATGATACCAGGATGCGGTGGTGGGGGTCTGGGGCGGAGAATACGGCGCGGTTGCCCGCGTCTTGGTCTCCCGGAGTTTACGGGCAGAGGTTTGGTTTTTGATCGCCTCCGTTTGGGATTCTGATGATGATGAACGGGAAAGGAACGTGACAAAGGGGCGGAGGGAACGGTTGTGGAGGTTTATGATGCGAAAGACAAATACCTAGCTGTTTACTTTATGTTGCTGCCAGGCCGGCTGGTCCTGGGAGCGGCGGGTTGCGATAATTGAGTAATGACAGAGGTTTTATTGCGCCTTCTGTGCCTCTGCTGCTGCTCCCATCACCATCAAATAAGCCTCAAAGCTTGCCAGCAGCTTTTCCAGGGTTCGACTCGTAGGTGTCCTGTGCTCGATGGCTGCAGCTGTCCAAGCTTTGCTGCACCCAGGGAGCTTGCATCGCCGCAAAAGCTCAGGCCTGACATCAGAGTCACGTGACACCAACTTTTGCAGATGCGACCAGGACCTTGACAATCGCGACCAAATCCTCCAACCGCGACGCAACCGCCTTTCAACCCCAAATCTCCCGCGACCAGACGACAATATCCAAGATGTCGGGCTTTGGAGAGTACACGCCAAACATGGCTCCCCAGGATGCCCTGATTGTGCGCCAGGAAGCAGAGCCCGACCACGCCGTCGTCCCCTACACCGGCGAGGACCCCGCCCGCCCGAAGCTGGGGCCCGCGAACCCATTCAAAGACGAGACAAACACCGCCCTGAAGCGCAAAAACGTCCTTACGGGAACAGCGGAAGAGACTTTCCTGTCAGAACACACCTTCCGCAGCAAGCACCGCGCGATCGAGCGGAAAGGAGGACCGGAGCGCGAGTACCAGACGGGCGAGGCGGTCAAAGAAGAGGCCGCGAGGATACGTTCCGGGCGCGAGGAGAAGGGCGACGCGGCCATGGCGGAGGGCGACGGCGCATACGTCGGGCCCGGGGCGCGGTACCGTCGCGAGGAGTACGAGGTCGTCCGCGAGGGGGAGGAGCTCGCGAGCGACGAGGAATACGAAGAGGTCACGGACGACGACGATGTGGTGGAGAGCGGCACCGGCGTGCGCGCGCCCGAGGCCGCCCTGACTAGGAGGAAGGAGGTCGAGGAGATGGGCGAGGAGACGACGACGTTCCACGGGCCCGCGGAGAGGGACTACCAGGGCCGGACGTACATGCACGTCCCGCAGGACCTGGACGTCGACCTGCGCAAGGAGGCCGGCAGCATCACGAACTACATCCCCAAGAAGCAGATCCACACGTGGCGCGACCACAGCAAGGCCGTCACGGCGCTGCGCTTCTTCCCGGGCTCGGGCCACCTGCCGCTCTCGGCCTCGGCGGACTCGACGGTCAAGATCTGGGACGTCTACCACGAGCGCGAGCTGCTGCGGACGTACTCGGGCCACTCGAAGGCGGCGGCGGACGCGACGTTCAACAACGACGGCACGCGGTTCCTGTCGGCGAGCTTCGACCGGCAGATCAAGCTATGGGACACGGAGACGGGCAGCTGTCTGGGCAAGTTCTCCACGGGCAAGACGCCGCACGTCGTGCGCTTCAACCCGTCTGTGGAGCATGCGCATGAGTTTGTGGCGGGCATGTCGGATAAGAAGATTATCCAATGGGATACCCGCGCCGGCAACGAGATTGTGCAAGAATACGGTATGTTTTCCTCATCCCCTCCCCTTTTCACGCTATATGCTAATATGTACGTGTAGACCACCATCTGGCCGCAATCAACACAATCACCTTCGTCGACGAGGGTCGCCGCTTCATGACGACCTCAGACGACAAGTCGCTGCGCGCGTGGGACTACAACATCCCCGTGCCGATCAAGTACATCGCAGAGCCGTACATGTACCCGATGACGCGGGCGGCGCCGCACCCGAGCGGCAAGTACGTCGCGTTCCAGTCGTCGGACAACCAGATCGTCGTGTACGGGGCCAACGACAAGTTCCGGCAGAACCGCAAGAAGTCGTACCGCGGGCACAACAACGCGGGCACGGCCATCGACGTGGACGTGTCGCCCGATGGGCAGTTCCTCGCCAGCGGCGACACGCAGGGCTACGTCTGCTTCTGGGACTGGAAGACGTGCAAGATGTACCACAAGCTGAAGGCGGGCGACCAGGCCGTGACGTGCGTCGCGTGGCATCCGCAGGAGACGAGCAAGTTTGTCTCGGCGGGCGCGGAGGGAGATATCCGGTACTGGGACTAGAGGGGGGAAGGCTCTCAGGGGCTGTATGCAGAGAAGCATGCGGGCTTTCTTGTATTTCTTTGTAGGCATTGCTTGGCGTTGGGAGAAAAAGGGACTGCCAAAAAATTGGACTTGCGCGTGTGTTGCGCAGTACGCTACCTGTATGGCTTTGGTGCAGTATCTCTCAACCAGTTACAACTAAGAGATGGGCCGCATGGTCTAGTTGGTAAAGCATCTCTAACAAGTTAAAACCAATACCACCCGAAGAGTTTCTGGTTACTCCGTTGAGGGTAGGGGCGCTCAGTTCGAATCTCGCAAAAAAAGTGATGAGGGCCTAACGGATGACCGTTGCGTTGTCTTTTGTCATTCTGGTCTGATTTATTTTTTGACGTAGAAGCTGTCCATCTTCAAAAATATGTGTTGCTGCCACCGTTTCCTTTTGGTGAGGCTTGTGATGGGCAGTTCGCGCCTTCCTTGATGGTGTTCCAAGGTGAGGTTGAAGATGTCCGTCACCCCTCAGCCTCCTTCCCGCTTAGCACGCTACGTCTCGGAACTAGAACTTCGTCTAAATTCCAGCAAATGCAAAATGCAACAGAACAGCTTTGAATTGTGAGTGGGTGCAAAAATAGAACAGCCTTAGATCTAGTTCGTCTGGCGGCTACTTCCTCGAGTACGCGAAGCGCGCCGGTGCAGATGGCTGAAGTAATCCGGCGCCTCCTTTCCCGCAAATCAGGTGGTGCAGTCATCGACGGGCCATTCTTGGCTTGAGCTACCCCAAATGCATGTCTCATCTTTTCGTCCCGCGCATGGGATGTTCCTCGACCTTTTTTTTCTCTCTTTCCCATCCTCGCTCGTATCGTAGATGTTGCCATCTCACAATCACGGGAAAGAGGTTGTTCAATCACATGTTCGTCTGATCTTCTCCTTACTTGCCGTCACGGAAGGCCGTGGCTTCGTTGACCTCCGATATTCTGGTCTCTTCCCCTTTTTTTTTCCCGGGCTGGCAAGATTACTCCGAATAGCATTGGCGCGCGGAAATGGACTCAATGTACTGGGATGTCTTCCCTGCGGACGACTCAGACTTTAGCAGCGACGAGGAAGATAACCAGTGCGCGCCGTCTTTGGAGGTCCCGTGCGCGAGGTGCAAGGACAGGAAGCAATTGTGCAAACGATGCAGACGGCGCCAGCAACTTTCGAGCGCTGGGGCGAGGAAGTCGTCGCTGGAGAAGGCCTGCTTCCCTCCTCCCCGTGCGACGGCCCCAAGCAGCTCCGACACACCCGCCCCCGTGCCCGAGGTGCTTCTCCCGTCACCGGACGACGAGGCTCCTACGCCGAGAAACGGGGCAACGGCCCCGGTGTACACGGCCATGTACACCGCTTCGCCGTCCTGGATGTCGACTTACACGTCGAGAACGTGCGCCACGACGTACACCGCGGCGCATGAGCGGTCGCAGCGCGAAAGGGCGCCGCTTCTGGAGGTTGCGGGCCAGCAGAGGAGGAGGATGCAGCCCCGCCGGCCGCGGATGGCGGAGAGGCGGCGGTCTTCTGGGTGGCAGACGAGCGAGGTCGAGGGGTGGGACGAGAGGGAGATTGAGGGGGGCGGCAGTTATTGGGATGTCGAAGGGGCGCGGTGGGAGGAGCAGAGGATTCGCACGCCGGAGCGGAGGGCGCAGAAGAGAGGCTGGCAGAATGAGAGGATGCAGCGGGCGCCGGTGGTGAAAGGGACTGGGAGGAGGCGGAGGTGGGATGAGCAGAAGGGGGACCTTCGATGGAGGTCGCGGCCGCTGGTTGAGCCGTTGACGCCGAGGTATCTTTATGATGTCATGATGGTGCAGCGGGCGAGGTTGCTGGGGATGGCGTTCATCTCTGGGAAGGGCCATTCGAGGGTTGTGTTTGGCATGGCGTATGCCAGGGGGACGGGGCACGCGAGAGGTCTTCTGTGTTTGCCTGCTCCGAAAGATGAGCCTTCTGGTGATGGGTCTGGGTTTACGTGGAGGGCAGGTATATGGAACGGTTTGTTTGGGTGGTTATGGGGGACTGAAAGAGGTCATGCTGTCGATTTTAGGGACGTAGACTAATGGTTCCGCATCTAGGGCAAGATTAACTATATGTGTTGGAATAGATGGACTGAAAAAGAGCCTTGTCATTACATGTACTTCAATGGGTCTAAGGGACTAGAAAATACAACTCAACTCTTTTCCACCACCCCTTTCGTATCCTTCATTGCCCATCTCGCAATCTTCCACGTTGAATATTCTATTCCCTCCCTTTGCCCTTTCTTTACTCTGCTTAAATGTCAGCTTGGTTGCCCTCACTATCATCATCTACTTCTTCATCCCCCCATGTGTCTTGCTGAAGATCGATTGTTCCCCCCCAAGCCTCTTCCTCCCCGGCGACTGAATCATCGCTTGTGCTGCTTGGATTCTGCCCCTCTTCTTGTTGTGGCTCCTCATCTTCTTTGTCCTCTACTTCTTCGCTCTCTCCGTCGCGCTGAATGTCGTTCTGTCCCTGCTCCCCCTGCCCGTCTTGTAAGTCAGCTTGGTTGCCCTCATCATCATCCTCTACTCCTTCATCCTCCCTTGCGTCTTGATCAATGTCGTTTATTCCCCCTTGGGCCTCTTCCTCGCCGGCGACTGAATCGTCGCTTGTGTTGCTTGTGTTCTGGTCCTCCTCTTGTTGTGGTTCTTCATCCTCTACTTCCTCATCTTCTTCATCCTCTACTTCCTCATCTTCTTCGTCCTCCACCTCGTCCTCCACCTCGTCCTCTACCTCGCTCTCTACCTCGTCCTCTACTTCTTCCATGCCTTCGTCTTTCTGTTGCGCTGCTTCCGCAGCCCTCGCAGCCGCATCTCTCTTCCTTTTCGCAGCTACTCTCTTATTGTGCGCCTCTTGTTGTCGCGCGGCGTCCGCAGCCCGCTTGGCTGCCTCCCTCCTCTCCCTGTCCTCCCGCATCTGGTTGAGGTTCCTGAGTCCATAACGAGGATGAGTGTGCCGCGGAGGTTGAGCCGGAGCTGGGGCTGGAGCTGGAGCTGAAGCCGGAGCCGGAGCTGGAGCAGGGGCAGGAGCCTTGGACTTGGAGGCCGCCTTACTGCCCTTGGCTTTGCGCTTTGTAGTAGGCCTTGCGGGCTTTGCCATGGCAAAAACCGCCGGGCACTCGATGGAGATGATATCCCCGCTTTCCATCATCTCCGTGTCGCTATCGCAAAAATCATCGCCGGGAGTGGAAATGACAGATCTGGTTCCAGCTGAGGACGACAGCTTGCGGCGCTTGGGGCACGGCACTGCATCTTCCTCATCTTCTTCTTTGTCAGCCCGCGAATGCTTGTACTTGACGCAGCTCCCCTTCGCGCCTGGCGGGAGGCGAACGCACGCTTTCTTTGCCAGCCCCGTAGGACGATCCCCGCGCTTCGGCCTGCAGAATGCGGGATGATCGCTGGTCCAGGTCCCGCGAAACCCGTTGCGCAGCGCGTCCTGGATGTCTTCGAGGTCCTTCCGGATGCTGCTGATGCGCATGGAGTCGACGTCCTGACGCTCCGAAATCATGTCCATGCGGTCGTCCAGCGATTCCTGCATGGCTTCAGAGCCGGATTGGCGGCTCTCAATGCGATCCTGCCGCTCAGATAGGATTTTCATGCGCATATCGGTGTTGACTTCCCATGTGCGGCGCTGGGTAGGCGAGGAGACGAGGTGGTTGGAGCCTGAGCCTTGGGATGGGGTCCGGCGGAAGCCGAAACCTCCCACGAAGTCGTATTCAGGTTCTCTGTAGTCTGGGAGGCTGCTAGTGTCGTGGGAACGAGTGGGTGCAGAAGAGGGCGAGCCTCGCACGTATTGAGGAACGGGGGCGTTGACGTTGAGATGGGAGTCGAGGTCAAAGGACATGGCGACATCTTGGGGGCTGTCGGGGGAGGTGTCCATGTCGGAATCGGTCGAGTTCTTGGAGCCCAAACTCATTTTCGAATGATTCGAACTTCTACTCAGTGTTAGGCGATTTGATTTTAGAATCTGATTTGATGCTGTGTTGAATGGTAGTTATACTCAGAGAACACTATTATGGGATTGCGAGTACGAGTTGCGAGCTGAGTTGAGATCTACAATTGGGCTGTCTGGAACCCGTGATATATGGTCGTCGAAACTTAGTGAAGGAACAATGCTTTTGTAGGTAACAATGAGCTCTGTCAGCGGCAATTTGCCTGCCAACTACACGTGGATCTCGAGTTGCCTTTGTCTAGGTGAAGAATGCTGTTGAGCAAGGTCAAAGTGACCGAACTTTGATACTTGAACAGTCCTGGGGTAAGGGAAAAGGTTTCATTGTCTTTTGATGTATGTTGTGCATAAATGAAGCCTCAAGGCCATGTGCGACCTCGAACAAAGGTGCCTGTGCATATCACCTCAATAAGCAAACCCTTTCTTGTCTTTCACCTTGGGTAAATAGTGATCCTTCTTTTATATCTCATAGGTCTATGGCATGGCCTTTCATGGATATGGCTAGTTCTCATTGGCCGGTTTCCAGGTCGGCCTTTGACTTGACGGGAGTTGTGACCATGAGGTCAATGAGGGAATAGGCGACCTCGGCCGCGGCTAGGACTGTTGTTTCGCCGGCATTGTCGTAAACAGGCGCCACCTCAACCACATCGGCGCCCACGACGGAGAGGCCTTCTAGACCTTCGAGAATTGTGAGAAGCTCTCGGGTTGACCAGCCTCCAGGTTCAGCCGTCCCGGTGGCTGATATGCGTTAGCATACATATCGCGAAGTAGAAATGGGTCAGCGGGAAATACCTGGGGCGTAAGCCGGATCAAGGACATCAATGTCGACACTGATGTATACCTTGGACTCACCAACGCGGTCCTTAATCTTGGAAATGACACCCTGTGCGCCGAGCTTGTCGAGGTCCCGCGCCGTTACTATCTCAAAGCCGCATCGAACATCGTTTCTCAGATCACCCTTTCGTCTGATAAGAGGAGCACGAATCCCGGCATGGATTGAAGTGTTCAAAATGAGGTGCTAGCGGAGTCAGTTGTGATCTAATGCAATTTTGCTCCAGATTTGGTTACTTCTTCATGGGCAATATGTAGGAAGGTACCGTGGTTGAGGCCACTGGCAGCAAGTCAGTCATAATGACAGGTTCACAAAGAGGGACTTATCTACTCACGCATAATCTGATATGCCTCCACCTGAAAGACTCATGCATAAGCATCGACACAGATTTCGAGGAGACGCACTTACCGAGAACAGAAGGGTCCCACGTATCTGAAGTCCAGTGTCAGCAACTAATGCCAGGCCAGTGGTTGTCGAGACAAACCAATATGACTATCAAAGTGAATGACAGAGACAGGACCCCATTTCTCATACGTCGATCGAAGAGCTGACAATGTTGTAGTATGGTCGCCTCCCAAGGCGAGAATTCTTGGTGTGACGGACACGGCCGAGTTTGCTGCTGGTCGGCCGGAGATGCCCTTGTCTTCATCAGCATCTTGTTCCTGGATTTGGAGCCAAGACCTGTCACCTTGTGTGCCTTGTCAAGCCGCTTCAGGGAGACTGTATTATCCAACCATGTGAGACGTGCATCACCGCAGTCAACGACTTTGGCCCAACTCTGCAAGGGATCACGGCCTATGAGGACGGTCAGCCAGAGGGCCGACTCGTGCGGCAGCCTGGGGGAAATGCCGACCGGTGTAAATGTCCCACTGCCCGGGCCCTTTTCTCTGGCTGCCCATACGAATTGCCGGCGGTCCAAATCGAGCTCCCGGGCGGCCAGTAGTCGTCTGTTGCGTGCATAAAGTCAGATACATACGCTGATTGATGTTGGATTCGGGGTGGACGGACTGTATCGTGAGGGGCGCCGAAGATGGCAATGTCATATAATTGACCTTCGGCGTCCCCGCCAGAGAAACAATCCACAAACGGCAGGTTGGCAAAGGTCTTTAGTCCAGCGATGGTATCGGCACCGAAGATGTCGATGTCGTCGTCATTGGGTTGAAAGGTCAAAGGCATCTGGCCGTGAGGGGAATTGGCCAGTACTCGGTGGGGGAGCTGCCACGCAGCTGTGCCTTGAAGGCCAAAAAGAGTAACGAAGAGGGCATGCATCGTCGATGACAAGCTCTGCGACTAGACGATTGCCAATCTAGAAACCCTCGGTCGCCAATTGCTTAAGGAAAAAAGTGAAAATATTCTTCTGAACAAACATTGGTAGCGTGCCCAGCGCTGTGAAGGCGAGTTGTTCCTTATCGGGGAGAAACAGCGAGCCGAATATTACCTAAGGAGGTTCTTTCATTCCTCCCTGCTTCGTCCCTTATCGTCATGCATATCCAACCTGCACCAACCTCTTCACATGAGGGAAAGAACGACCTTCGTCAGGCAGTTGCCGAGAACTAAAAAAAGGATAGGAGGTTTCCTTCCGCGGGAACTCTCAGCGCACGATGTTTGATTGCCCGCTGCTCGACGACTCGAGTGTCGTCGCAACTTCATCCAGACAACAATCCTTCCGCGCTGCCATCTCCCAGCCATCAACACCGCATCACTCACCTACGATGATGGCAGCAACCGCTTGACCTACCTATTATACTCTACGAACTGCATCTTTAGCAAATTACCCTCTACTCTTTCCATCTTCGAATCAGAAATTACTCTCTCCCCCCTCGTCCACCACACCATGAATCTCCGGTTCGGCAGATTAACAGACGAAAACATCCGCTTGACCCAGATTGACCACGATGGCGCTGTTGACGACGACGATGCAAATGAAGGTCCTCCAAGACCTCTCCCGAAGAGCAACTGGAGATCCATCTCGAAATAGTGGATCGACGAATACCTCCTCGTCGCAGTCTGCATCATCGGGGCCATTGCCTTGGGAATCATTTTCAAGATATTCGATGAAGAGTTGGTACCAGTGCTGCCCTTAGGTGTCGACTTCGACGTCATCATAGTCGCCATGTTCACATGTGTCCGCGTTGCAATGAGTGGCATTGTCGAATCCTGCATCAGCCAGGCCGCTTGGATTTGGGTCTCTGACGCGCGCCAAAGTCGTACACATGACATGCGTGCAAGATTGGAAGACTTCAAGATATACGACGAGGCCTCGCGCGGCCTCTGGGGGAGCATCTGCCTCATTTGGCGTCTGAGGGCAAGGTACTGTGGATGCAGCCCCCCGACACCCTTGATCAATGATTAACTCCACAAAACAGGCATCTGGCATGCATCGGAGCCTTGATTGTCATCTTGGTCCACGGACTTGAGGCATCCTCTCAACAGCTGTATCAATACGAGCCCAGACAATGGAAAAATGACACAGCAGGCCTAGTCGAGCCTCCCCCGAGAAGTGATTTGTAGGACTTCACGGTAAAGCGGGCACTTGATCCTCGTAGGTAGATGTCTCCTCGTCGCGTCACTTCTCCTGACAAAAACCAGTGCCAGGCCTAAACGTATCCACGAAAGCCGCCATTTATAGCGGCATTCTCTCGCTCGATGTCAAGGAGATTGGAGCCGACTGCAAACCTGAAAACCATACATGTACATGGAAAGTCGTTCCCACACTGGCGGTTTGCGGCGAATGCAACAAACTGAGTGTCGAGACTGTCTGCAGCGACAAGTCACAGACTTGCCTGTACAAGACGCCATCTGGCACTTCATTCGATGTAGCCAATTCACCGAACACGGAGAAGTTCAAGGTGACAAATTCGCGTAACGGTATCTTCCATCACATCAACTCAACTTCACAAACCTACATCAGCGTATTTGACGTCCTTTGGGTGTCGAGAACAAGGCGGAAGACCAAGATCCTTGCACACGAATGCGCCCTATGGTTCTGCATGAAGACTTACATGATCGAGGTTGGTGACGGTGGTTTGAACCAGACATATGCTGATGGCTGGAACACAACACGCTTTGAGAAGGACAACAGCGCGCATTTTGGAGAGTACGTGTTTGACAACATACCAGAAGAAATGCACGTTGAGAAGCAATCTCGATACAGCATCACCAAGGAGGCATTGGCGGCACTACAGAGGTTCATAGATCCCCTGCTTGAGGGAACGTACGAACATCAGTACACCATCATCAACTTCTCCTCGGAATGGGTCGAAGGTCTCTACAACGCTCAATGGAACCTCGAAGACTGGATCCGTCGCTTCAGCACCAGCCTCACGAATGAGGTGAGACTTCATGGGCAGGTTCGAAACAAGCGGAAGGACCAGATGCGATACGGCTGTCCGGCATTCATGGAGAGGCAGAAGATTATCGTCGCGTGGTGGTGGCTCGTTTTCCCAACGAGCCTAATCGTCATCAGCATCTATTACCTCTTCCACACCATTATCCGGGGAGCCCGCGATAACATATCTGTGTGGAAGAGCGACTCGCTGCCGATGCTATTCTGCCGGATCGATCCCTCGATCCTCCTGAAAGTCGGCGATGGCATGGACCTGCCCAACGGGTTGGACAAGCGCGTCGGAGACGTGAAGGTGTGCTTGTTGAGAGAGGAAGACGGCGATTGGGTGTTCAAGCCGATCGAGAGCGAAGAATCATCGTCGGATTCCGATTCTGAGCGAGGGACCTCATGGTGATCCTGGCATTGGGCTGACATCAGAGTGCATTGATACATCAGATTGAACCTAAAACAAAACGGCAGTGCGGGTGAGGCAGTTGAATATGACGGAATGGACCTGTCAGTTCCGCGTTTGGTGTGTTGCTTCGTCCCTTAAGGTGGGTTGCGTGCGGAAATGTTCCGAGATTCGGGGTTCGGAGAGACACTAATGACTCGACCTGCATGGTCAGTTGGAGAGAGTTACATCGCTGGTGATTGGCTTTCGGCGCCGAGCTCGTGTGGAGAAGTTCTGGGATGTCTCCCTTCGAGACTCGGCTGGTGTCATCGGCAAACGATTTCCTGACTCTCATTTGCTCTGTCAATTCCCATCCCTCCACTTCCAACCTCGGCCTTCTTCTTCGAGATCGAGCCTCCTGTTCGTGATGTTGGATAGCGTTTGCCAAGGGACATGGATATACGAGTCAGCAAATGAAAGTCGTCCAGTTCCGATCAATCCGATTTCACAAACCATGCCGCCGGAGCAACGGACGGGGACGGGGAATAGCTTCCCCTGGTCATAATTTCCGGCCGCGAGCTGCATGCCCCCCAAGCTCCGTGTCCACCTATGCCGCTATTGATATCCCCAGACGTGTAGCGTCAAAGGATCGTCGACGGCTCCAGACCCCCAGACTTTGTCTCCAGAAATTCCATGCAGTCTCCCCTCTTCCCCACACCCCGCAAACTGCTTTCCGTGTCCCCATCCTCCGTCTTCGGTCCATCCTGATCTGGGAAGTTGAACTTTTCCCGACATCCTCGTGTGTTTTCTCGACCCGTAGTCACTGCCGATAGACGAGCTTCACCTCGGTCAGCTGCTCTCTCCACGGATACCAAGCAAGCATATACAGGCTCCCGACCGAACCCACATCATGGCAACTGAAGCAGCAGCTGCGGATTCATCCAAACCCAAATCACAGAGCAAGATCCGGAAGCGCGCTCCCAAGGCATGCCTGTCGTGTCGCGCTCGCAAAGTGAGGTGTGATGTCTCACAGCGTGGCCGTCCGTGTATGAATTGCTATCTCGACAGCGAGACATGTGTTGTAACAGGGAGAGCTTCCAGGTTGTAAGTGGAATCGCGATTCCTGGCGTTACTTGTACCGTTGCTGACCGCCCACAGTCGACGAGCTCAGCAGAGAGATGACGCCGCGAACGCAGACAACGCAGAGGCGTCCTACCCGCCGTATGGCGCCGAGTCTGGGGAGCATACTCACGATATCGACCCCATTGCGACAACAGGCAGCGACGGCAAGACAATACCATTGACTGAGCCCAATGGCCAGCATCAAGGTCACGACCACTCTCACAGTGACGAATCATCGCCGTTAGCTGCGGACAATGACCGACAACAGAGCCCAACAGCGCACAAGAACACTTGTCGGCATGAACACAGCGGCCATGGACACCCCGTCAAGCCCGCGACCGTATCAGGAGCGAGCTTTGAGTCTCTCCCGGCCGGTTCATTACCTCTTAATGGCGCCTCTGGAGGACAGCTATCTGCCGACCAAAGGCACCTCAACCTGGACGTCACCTTCTCATTCTACCCGTTTCTGGCTCTGGGCAACCTTCACAATATCCCCCCTCAAGATGTCAACTTCCTCGAGCTGCAGGGCTGTCTAAGGATACCGACGCGCGCGATCCTCGACGAGTTTGTTCAGCAGTACTTTCTCCACGTACATCCCCTCCTCCCAATGCTCAACGAGGGAGACTTTTGGGACGTGTATTGTGTGAACCCAAGCAGCATGCCAAGCGACCGACTGTCACTACTTTTGTTTCAAGCGATGCTCTTCGCATCATGTAATGTAAGTTCAACTGACTGACGGCTCTTTAACCGCCTCACTGACCTCATTCCAGTTCGTGTCCCGCCAAACAATAAAGACCCTGGGCTTTGCCACAATACGCGCCGCCCGCGCCGCGTTCTACAGACGGGCAAAGCTCCTCTACGACCTCGAATCCGAGTCCTCGCCCCTCGCCATCTCACAAGCCGCCCTCCTCCTCTCCTTCTGGTCCCCTCCATCGTCACCCGCCTTGCGGAAGCATAACACCGCCTGGCTCACCATCGCGATCCAGAACGCGAAGACCGTCGAGGCGCACCACTACGCGACCCGCACCGCGCCGCCGAAGAAGCGCAACCTCCTCAAGAGGCTGTGGTGGTGCTGCATCATCCGCGACCGCATCGTCGGCCTCGGCATGCGCCGCGGCGTGCAGATCACCCGCAGCCACTTCGACTTCGACTCCAACGGCATCCTGGGGTACTCGGATTTTGCGGACGAGATCGAGCGGAGCAGGGTGTACAACCCCGGCACGAAGCGGTGTCTCGCCGAGATCCTGGAGCAGCTCGTCGAGCTGTGCGTCGTGCTGACGGATATACTCATCTTGGTGTTCCCGCTGGACGACAGTCCCGGATGGGGCCGGGAGATGCGCGCGGAGGAGCAGGACCGGGTCCGCGGGTGTAAGATGGCGCTGCGGAGGTGGTACAAGGGCGCGACACTCAGATTCCCCATGTTCGGGGGCGGCTCCGTCGCGAGGATGAAGTCGCCGGGGAATGAGTTCCAGCATGATTCCGTGATCTTGTACACCAACCTGATGTACATGTACTATCAGTAAGTTGCCTGCCCTTCTCACATGTTCAAGCACCGTCGCTGACATCCGCAGCTCTTCACGCGTGGTTCTCAGCCATCACGAAGTCCTCCACCTCGCGATCACGGCCGCCGCCCCTTCATTCAGCGCCATACCCACATCAGACCTTGTCATCATCGGAGAGAATCGACACGAGCTCCAAGACGCGGCGTCCGGCGTCACGGAGTGTCTGAAAGAACTCATTCATCTAAGGCTAGCCCGCTGGCTACCCATCAGCGCCGTCGCATGCACCGCCCTGCCCCTGGTCCTACACATTCTCGACGTGAAGCTCTCCGCCTCGTCGCGATCATTCGATCCGAACACGCAGTCGGCGCTGAAGCAGCACCGCCTCAACATCCTCATCGAGGCAATGAAGACGTACCAGCCGCAATACGACGGCGTCGACTGGGTCAGCGAGACAATTCGGCACATCGTCAACCTAGCGCAGATAGACGCGGCAACTGGGGAGGCTCCTGCAAGCGCGAACGAAGGCGGCGCGGTGATTGCGGATTGGACAGACATCCTCGCGTCTCAGCCCAGCTCATACCTCCGACTCGCACTGACGATGGACCTCTCGCTGAGCAAGGGACGACTCCCCGAGGACGGCGACTTCCCGGTCAGCCTCCGCGGCCTGTTCACGGGCGGCTTCAACCCGCTGAAGGCACTCCTCGAAAGGAAACGGAACGAGAGCAGGGCAGGTCTCGGCAGTCTCGGCGGCTTGGGCTCTACGGCTTCGATGATGGACTTTGAAACAGGCACGCTGCGGCCGGGTATCTTCCGCATGGAACCGGGCACGGTGACGGTCATCCCCTCCGACGAAGACAGCAACTCGCCCACGTCCCAGAGCCAAGACAGTGCGACGGACGAGACCTCCCCGCGCGGGAACGGCGCCGAGTACCGGACGACAGGAGGCGACGTGAGCATGGCGGACCGGCCGCCATCGGAGGGGAGCGACGGGCTGGCCGCGGAGGTGCTGGCGGCGTTCCCGCTGGACGACCAGTCTGTCAGCGTGGAGGGCGACTTTGACGGCATGTACTTTGACGGGATGCCCGGGCACGACGGGCCCAACGGGTGGATCGAGACGGCGTGGGGGGAGCTCACGCACGGCGGGGAGGACAGGACGGATCGGGATACGGCGCGGGTGTTGCTTGAGGCGCTGCGGGAGGGGGACTTGGCTGAGTGTGCTGCGTGATGTGGGACGTCTGTAGAGGGTATGATTAGAATGATGACGAACACTGCATAATGCCAGACTTTGCAATGATACGTAAGGGCAATAACTCTCGCCATGTGAGTGAAGATGCGCGGCCAACCAAAGTGAGCACAAGAAAGGGTCCATTCCATGCACGTCTTGCGGCCGGCATTCAGTGGCCAATGGCAGTTCCTCAGGAGTGATTATCCGGCACATCAGTTTCCTTATCTCATGCACCACTTCCCCGTGAGACGGAAACATACGAGATCTGCGCCGTGCAGGTCGGAAATGCCCGGGGAACCGCGTTGGGAGCGCAGTCTGGGAAAGCAGACCCGTCCCCCGCAAAGTGAGGTCCTCCAACCCCGGATCACCCATCCCCCACAGACTGACCTTCCCCGGAGCCAACCCCGCGATATCAAGGGCGGGGAACAGGCCGGGAGGATGTCCAGCTCAGGTGACACGACTGTGCTCTGGCAAGATCCAACGGTGATGAGTACATATACCGCGAGCATGAATGATACACTAGACCCTGTGATACCTTTCGGGCAGTTGGACCATTGACATTTACCTGAGAGCCTGGGTACACTCCCCTTATCCCCTCACGATGGACGTTGAAAAGGCCGGCTCCATCGCTCACGAGTCCATGAAGGAGGATGTATCCCAAGAGCAGAAAGACGGCATCCAGCATCCCATGCCGGAGATCCTGAGGTCTCTATCCACGGAGGAGTACAGGAAGACGGGCAGGAGAGCGACGTTCAAGATGGACATCATCATCATGCCAACGCTGATGATCACCTTCATATTGAACTTCCTCGACCGCAACAACATCGCCGCGGCAAAACTGGCCGGGATCACGGAGGACCTGCACCTGTCGGAGACGCAGTATCAGACGTGCGTTTCGGTTCTGTTTGTGGGATATAGTAAGTCATGACCGCATATCTCACAGAAACAAGGGGGAGCTGGCTGGCTGATTCGTAGTACCAGTCATCATGCAGATCCCGTCAAACATGATCATCGGCAAGATCAAGCTCCCAGGCGTCTACATCTGCTGCGCCATGTCGCTCTGGGGCATCGTCACGGCGGCGCAGACGGTGGTCAAGAGCTTCGCCAGCCTGGCGGTCGCGCGGTTCGCCGTCGGCTTTGTTGAGGCCGTCTTCTTCTCGGGTGGTCTCTTCTACCTCTCCCTCTTTTTCAATCGGCGGCAGTACGCTCTCCGCGCAGCTCTGTTCTACTCGGGGTCCCAGCTGGGCAACGCGTTTGGCGGTCTGCTCGCTATCGCCATTTTAAAGCTGGACGGCAAATACGGGCTAGAAGGTTGGCGTTGGGTATGTAGCATACCTCCCTCTCTCTCTTCTCTAACCCCAGGTGACTAACACCAACAGCTATTCCTCGTAGAAGGCGTCGTCACAGTCGGCCTCGCGCTCCTCTTCGCCTTCATCCTCCCCAACTCGCCGGACGGCATCAAGTCCCTCTCGGAGACGGAACGGGCGTGGGTCAAGTTCGACTACGAAAAGGACCAGGGCCAGAGCGACGACCGGTCCGAGGTGTCGGCGCGGCAGGGCTTCATGCTGGCGGTGCGCGACCCCAAGACGTGGCTCATGCTCGCGACGCTGTACTGCATCTTCACGTCGGCGGGGGTGACCAACTTCTTCCCGCCGGTGGTGGCGACGCTGGGGTACTCGCGGACAGTCACGTACGCGCTGACGGCGCCGCCGTTCATCCTCAGCTGCGCGACGATGCTCGCTAACGGGTTCCACTCGGACCGCGCGGGCGA
Source organism: Colletotrichum kahawae (assembly GCA_032988895.1). Taxonomy (NCBI): domain Eukaryota; kingdom Fungi; phylum Ascomycota; class Sordariomycetes; order Glomerellales; family Glomerellaceae; genus Colletotrichum; species Colletotrichum kahawae. The sequence continues at coordinate 61,354 of VYYT01000098.1, read as the reverse complement.
GCGGTACTGGCACGTGGTGGCGCCGCTGGGTGTGACGCTCGCGGCCAACGTAATCGCGGTGTCGACGCTCAAAATCGGGGCGCGGTACACGGCCATGATGCTGATGCCGGCGTCCTTCTACGCGGGGTCGACGGTGCTGCTGTCGTGGATCGCGGGGACCATCAACCAGCCGGTGACGAAGCGGGCGGCGGCGATTGCGCTGATTGTGTCGGCGTGCAACACGCCGAATGTGTGGACGCCGTACCTGTACAACGGGGCGCCGAGGTATTTCGCCGCGTTTACGGTGAACCTGGTGGCGGCCGGGGCGGCGATTGTGACGGCGACGGTGACGAGGATGTATCTGAGGAGGGAGAACCGGAAGATGGACGACGGGAGGGAGCTGGGCGTGAGCGGGCCGACGGCGGCGCAGCGGGCCAGTGGGTTTAGGTATATGTTGTAGATGGCGGCTGATAGGAGGTGAGCATCAAATAAGGACGGTTGAAAGGGGTTGAATACTGAGTCTGTGTTGTGAAAAACAACCGACTAACACGACGATGTGGCAATGGCGATGTGATGTGGTCACGGTTGAAGACGGAGAAAGACAGCCAGCCCAGCCCTGTGCAGTTGATGATGAAGTGAAGCCCAGTGCGTAGGGCCCCGGCTCCACACTGAGGTGGCTGTAGCGCCCTTCTGACCCCTCTGCCACTGCAGTAAGAAACAGTGGAGGCTTCTTGAGTTCTTCTCCTCGGCTGCCCGTTTGCAGATGATGCCTGCCAACTACCTATTCGAAACGGCTCTACTTAAAAGCGAGTAAATTGCTTTGGAATGATTGAATCGTGCCACTTGAATACAGATGGATCGCGCTGCTTCTACCCGAGCACCGCCGCTGAAGATCGTCCCGTACCAGACACCAGGACAAACCGGCCAGATACGCAAACGGAGAGGCACTCGTGTTGACGGCCACAATCGGCCTTCTTTGAAGATCAGAAATGCCTGCATGACCTGCAGAGAGTGAGGTGGATTATTCCACAGAACAGATCCCAATGCTGACGCCCTTCTAAGAAAGAAGACTCGCTGTTCCGGTCACCTGCCATGCATCCGCTGCCAGCAGCACGGCCAGCCATGTCAGTACATGCCGACGACAGCATCGCCATGTCCGCCAGAAAGACGCCCAAGGGCAACACCCTCGGCACCATCGCCGATCGCAACGGCGACGACAATCTCCTTCGAGCAACAGCCCTCACATGATGCCCAGCTGAACAGTCTTCGCGACTTCTCACCAATCCAGTCGTCACCACCCGCAAACGGGGCCTCCAGCGAGACTCCCGACGGGCCGCTTCAGGAGGATCAGTACGGCCACTTCCACGGCGGCGCCTCCGACTTTGCCTTCCTCCACATGGCCAAGCAGAAACTCGCCCGTTTGCCGTCAATGTCGATTCACTTTTCCGACTACCCGCTCGCCGCCTCTGGCAATCTACCGCCGATTCTTCCTCCGAAACCCATCGCCGACAGGCTGATGCGGACCTTCTTCGACTTTGGCCTGACCACCTCGCGCTTCGTGCATGAGCCGACGCTGATGGAGTCCTTTGAGAAGCTCTACAGCGACGACCAGGGCGACAGTCTCAACAACGACAGCTTGGCTCTGGTTTACATGGTGCTGACGCTTGGCTCCCATCACTCCAGAGTCAACAACATGTATTGCGGTTACTCTTCCAGGTACGTCATGGGCGGCCATCACTTGCAGTTCTGGCTGACCCTCACCGACGAAGCGTCCGATTCTATCACATGGCCGACCGCCAGCTCCAGAGAGAATCCAGTAAGATCACGTTCGCATCTCTTCAAGCGCGGCTGCTCGCGACACACTACCTGCTGAACCACTCGCGCATGCATGAAGCCTGGTCCTCGTTCGGCATCGTCGTCCGCCACGCCCAAGCCCTCGGCCTTCACCGCCGTTCCGTGGGCCCATTGGGCAATTGCATCACCCACGAGTATCGCAAACGACTGTTCTGGGCAATCTACGTCAACGACCGAATCATCAGCAGCATATTCGGCCGTCCATGCGCTATACACGACGATGACATTGACCAAGACGAATGCGCCCTGGCCAACGACGACGATATCACCGCAGATGGTTGCCGAGTAGCCCCCAACGGAGAGTTCTGCTCTGCCGCGGCACTCATTCACTATGCCCGTCTCTCCAGGATTTTAGGCAAGATCCTGAGGAAGTTCTACAGCCCTGCCGCCCGGAACAACAGCATCACCCAGCTACACCAGTTTGCGGCCGAGTTCGAGAAGAGTCTGCTGGACTGGCAGGACAACCTCCCAGCGTACCTTAACTACGTCGCCCTGCCCCCATCGGCCCTATCCACAATGACCCAACGCCAGACGTGCACGCTGAAACTCATGTTCGCGCATGCCAGTCTCCTCCTGTACCGACAGTTCATCCTCTACTCCATGGACCCTGCCACCGGAGCTGTGTCAGGGCTCGAGCAGTGGGTCAAGAGGTGTCACGATAAGTCCATTGAAGCGGCCAAGGTGGTCGTCAACGAGTGCCGCTACCTCTGCCAGAGAGGGCTCTTCTCGAGGGCGTTCTGGCTGGTCAACTACATGCAGTTCGCCGCGCTGGGCACTCTGTACATGTACTCGCATCTGTGGCCCGAGGCGACGCATGTCAGGGAAACGGCAGAGGAGGCCATGGCCGAGTTCCCAGTCGGCGTGCAAGGCGACTTGGTTGGGCAGCGGTACGTTGAGATACTGAGCGAGCTGCGAGAGGTGACGGCGAGAACAACGTCGGCGGGGATGGACCTGCTAGCGAGTGCGTGTACCGTTGACGAGATGCCAGCATTTGAGGCGTCCTTGATGGACTTTGGTGGGCCTTGGTCGAATCTCTTCTTTGACACTTCGGCTATGGATGTCGAAGCCAGGTAGTCGATTCCTTGGAAAACCACCGTCGGCATTTTACACTCTCGTACCAACTTGGATACAGGCCAAAGCAGTTCCTTCAGTGCTTTTCCCGGAACACTAGCCCGTATTGACATCATGAGACCCCAACTTTGAAATCCCAAAGAGTCTGCATCATTCTCACGGCTTCTCCGGGGAACGGTGCCAAAATTACCGGATTAGGCAATCCACAACTTCCCCGGGCGTCGACCCCGCCCCCGCCTCCGGGCGATGATTCGGGGAACACTACTCATTACTGTATTCGGCAATCACCCATGGAACCGTCTCCCCCGGCTGACCTTTCGAATCAACAGCATTCGAGGACATAAAGACGGAAGATGCACGTAGGACTTCAAGATGGATATACTTCAACTCAGACACACAAAGGCGGTGCCTTCATAAGCAACAGTTTCACATTTGACATTAATACTTGTGTTGATCTACATCAGACAAGTCGTCCACATCTCCAACACGACTGAAGTCCTAGGTTACAGCGCCCCTGAACTCCACTCAAAACCTGTCTTCTCGCAGGAAAAGTCTGTGGTCCAGGATGATGAGAAGCTCTCGCTGCACGGTAACGGCGGTGTCCTCGATGATGTCAGGCTACTCCAACCCGTGTACCCAGACACTCCCATCGAGGAGATTCAGAAGAGATACTGGCAAGACGGTGTCGTCTGGGTACGCCCTTTCCTCCGCTGATCGTCATACCTACTCACTAACACACGCCACCACAGGTCAAGGGCCTCCTCAACCCGGACATGGTCAACAAAATGCGCTCAGACTACCTCACCTTCGTCAACAACGGCACCGGCATGCTGAAGCCCGGCACCGATCCCGCGGACGGCATCTTCTCCGGCCTCGACTGGCGCGAGTTCCTCCTCCCGGGCGCCGTCCGCGTCGCCTGCGGCCTCAAGGACGAAGGCCCCTTCGTCGACAACGCCATCGCCAGCCACAGCGCGGACTTCTACCAGGACTTCAAGGATGCGGTCGGCCGCGAGCTCGAGCCCTTCGTCGGCAGGCTCGCCGGCTTCGAGGAGAGCTGGTGTCTCCCGCGGTCCCTCCTGCGGTGCGCCGTGCCGGGGGGCGAGACGACGCCCGTGCATTATGACCAGATCTTCCTGCGCGCGGGGCCCGCGACGAGCGTGACTGCGTGGGTGCCCATCGGCGACGTGGAGCTGGAGGGCGGCGGGCTGATCTATCTGGACCGCTCGGCTGAGATCGGGAAGAAGTATGAGCAGGACTTTTCGAGGGTTAATGCGGAGCTGCCCGACGCGGACAGGATCTCGGCGTTCAACAGGAATATGGAGAAGGGCGGCTGGCTGGATAGGAATGCGAAGAAGTTCGGGGAGCACTGGTCTCGCGGCTGGCTTGTGGTGATTCTCGCCTTCTTTGAGATTCTTGGGGGATATTATGGTTACTGACGATGCCGTTTTGTAGGGAGCATACGAGGCTGGTGACGTGGTATTTCATACCCCGTACGCAGTTCATGCCGGGGCGATGAACCAGTCGCCAAATGGCCGCATTCGCGTGTCAACGGATCTGCGGTTCGTGGATAAGACGAAGCCGTATGATGAGCGATGGACGTACATTGCGTACTCCGAGAACGACCCCAACGTTGCGAGCAGGCAGCCAAAGAAGTCTGGGTAGGACCACAAGTGATTATGTTTTGTACATCTACGCCGATAACCAGGCTCTTGTACGTTCATCTTCAATGACAACTGTATTATATACTCTTTCAGAGGTCCTACCGCTCGATTTCGGATTCCATAAGGTGCCGTCATCCCTCATATAATTAACCCTATGGCTTCTGCCCATACACCACGTAGCTGCGTACCATGTTAGCATACACCCCCATCAGCCACCGGGGCAACATACTAGTTCAGGAACCCATGTATCCCCCCTCTCTTCAACTCCCGACGAACCTTGGCCAGGAACACAATCACAGCCTCCTCATTCCACCCAAGCACCCCGCAAAACAGCTTCATCGTGAACCCCTCCAGCCCATCCAGCGTCTGCGCAAGGTTACACATCCCAATATCCTGCAGCTCCGGGTCCTTCGCCCACGGGCCGAGGGGAATCTTCAAGTCCCGGCGGTGCACGTTCCGGAACCCGGCGTCTCTGACCCAGCCCTCCAGCTTCGGCCCGGGCGCCGCCTCGCGCTTCAGCCTGGCGCAGGCCTCCATCATCAGCGTGTTCCACCTGCAGACTTCCGTGTCCTCCAGCGTGCCGTCCTGGCAGTCGAGCATGAGATTGTAGTCTTGGAACTCGGCCCATCCGCCTGGCTTCAGATTGCTAAAAGGCGGGGTGTCCAAGGTCAGCACCGGTGTGGCGTGGCGACAGGCATCGCCTTTAAACTTACTCGTAAATATTCCCCACGTACTTTGGCCAGTCTGCCAGAGACGCCGCCATGTACCGGCTGAAGATGAAGTCGTACGGCTGGTGGCCCACCCATGTATCCTCAACATCGTCGATCTCGAACTTGATGTTGGGCGGTGTCCTGGTCTTTTTGTCAGTCTGCCATCATCGTGTGAAATTATTAGTGTTGTGATGGGATCCGTTACCATTCTGGCTGAATGGCGCTCAGATCGTTGCCGATAATCTGTCTCTTAGTGAGAATCGCATCATCCAAGACTTGAGCAGGCTGCCGTTATGATGCGTACCTCAGCGCTGGGAAACATCTCCGCCACTTCAATCGCCCCTGGGATGTCTTAGTACCCATCTTTCTAGGTCCTCCTGCACGATATCAGATGACACTTACAGATGCCCGTTCCAGTCCCGACATCCATGATGCGCTGCACATTATCTTTTATCGGGGCGAGGAATAGCTCCCCGCCGGTCGCTTTTCTCTCCATTCAGTGCGTCAAGTCCAGGCGGTCCATCTCGTCCTAAGCTAGATAGTTAATGTTCGACTCCCACCAGATACTTCAAGAAAATTAACCTCGTCATTCGGGAAGTTATACGCTGCGCATATCGTCAGCTGTGATTCCTACGGCTGCATCGAATTCAACTTCTCACATCCAGCACGGAAGGCATGATAGCGCCGCCCGTATTCAGTCGGGTAGTTGAGAACCGATGACGTGAGAGATGCCGTGTAAGACGAACTACCATCCAGGTTAGCTACAGCATCCCATCCCAAATGCGTTTAGTGAAAAAATGCCGGCAGAGCTCACATTTGATCATCCGTCACTGAATTATTATCCTGCGCATCACATTAGATTCAACATAGGGGGACGAATGCGTGAGTTTAATGACAAACCTCCGAAGCATCGATGACCTCTTGCGGTGTCGGTGCCGGGGCGTCGCCGGTCGCGGCCGCTCGGGCGGACGGAGACTGTGGGGATTTCGGCGACGACTTGGGCGAACGGTGTGGGCTCGCCGGCGCCGCCTCCGCGGGTGAATCGGCCATCCTGTTAGGCTGAGTATCCGGACTCTCTTTCTCAAATCCTCCGTGAAAAAAGAACGAATCTGGCGTCGTCGGTAATGTGTCAGGAGAGGAGGGTTTTGTAATGCCCTTGCAACGTGGGCTCAATCTCCGCAGCGTGACTCGCTGTTGGTGCGGTCTATCGTATTATTGCGGCACAGATGTAGACGAGGCAAGGGTGTTTCGTCATCTTTCATTTTATCCCCCCGGTCGCAAGTGGGCATGCATTCTCGGAACGAGATGGGGTTTGTCGGCCAAAGTTGCAGCGTTCGCCGTGGTTGTGTAACTGTCGGCGGCGCAACAGCTCGAGACATCCCGATTGGAGGCAAGGAACGTTACGAAAAATGCAAATGCAATTCTCTCTGGTCTGTTGTATCTGAATCAAAGTCGCGCCAAAACCAAAAGGCAAACCGCTGCAGCCCGCTCCGCAATGTCTATCTGGTCCTCTCTGTCCAAGTTGCTCCCGCTCAAATATCGTACAAACGCCCAAACACGACTAAAAGTTCCACCTGCTGTGGTCGAAACCGCCGCAGTAGCCGCAGCCGCAGTTAAACCCGAACTTATAATACAAAACAGAGGGGTCCTTGCCGTAGCTGATGGTCAACTCGTCGCCCTCCTCGATAACCCATGCGCGGACGTGGAACACCAGAACCTCCTCCTCCGCATCGTATTTGTACTCCACCTTGGGCCTGCACGAGTGATTGAAACGAGCAGCGATGGGGAAGAGGCCGGCAACGTCCCTACAAGCCCCCGAACCCTTCTTACGGGTCGAGACGGTGCCCTTGGGTAGCTTGGATGCGAACCTGGATGATAGATAGGTCAGCAGGAGATTCAGAAGAGAATGAAAAGGGGACATACGCATTGGTGTTCCAAACAGCCTGCGCCTTAGTCTCTCCATCACGACCAAAGTAAGCGTGCAAGTCATCGGCGACCTTCCGCTCGTCCTCGCGTAGGTTCAGGACTGACGGTTCGACATCCTCGTAAGTTGCATGATAGAGAGCTTTCTCAACGAGGATTCGGTCTCCCTTGGTCAAGTTCTTCGTGGCAAACGCTCCCCAGCCGGCCACAGGGGACCGTCTGACCTCAAAGAAGTCGTTCTGGAAGATGACGGGTCTCTCCTCCTCGGAACCGTCGCCTCCCCTCGCCGCCCTCAGAAGCGGAAGCCCGACGGGTTTGAGGGTCTCAAGGTCGTGGCCGAATCCGGTACTGGTGATGTTAGACCGATCCTTCTTTTCATTGCCATCCGACTTACCTTATCAAGTCCACCGACTCATCGTTTCCCTCGCTGGTCATGTCGGTATCGCTGACGTCGTTCGTGTCAAAGGGCGAGAGGATGTACTCACTGTAGCAATCATATTCGTCGTCCTCGTCATCCTCGTCGTTATCGTCGTCGTTGTCGTCGCTGTCGTCGTCATCCTCGTCGTCGGGTTCGCCCCCAATGACAATGTTACGGACGAAGGGAATCGTTCTCCAAGTCACATGTTTGCTATCCATTGGCTTGAGTTTCGATCCTACGGCCTTCGAGAACACCATGAAGTCTTCCCTTAGGTTCTGTAGTTATAGTCAGCGTGAGGGGTCTGAACGAGTGTGCGCGCGTGGCTAACCTTGAGTCCGATCTGCGGGTGAAGGGAAAGGAGCTCCTTGACTCTTCTTGAGTTGCAATCTGAGGGGAGTATTGCGTCCAAGTTCATGGACTGAATCTTCCCGCTTGTGTGGCTCTCTCTATCCTGCGGTCTGGGAAAGTCGTGGGCCAGCGGGTCGCCCATTGCAAGCAGCGGCAGCATCTTTGCGGGCTGAGCACCAGGCCGTACCTTTCTAGACGAGTAGAAATGCTTCTGAATAGGTATATCTATGGGAGAGCGGACGGTATATTTGAATCCAAACGAATGTAGATGATGTGGTGTTAAAATGAATGCAGTAATAGCTCGGCTGGGTCCAAAAAGAATTAAATATGTCTGAAGTTGATGGCCTAGCTGTTAGCAAGCGCGACAATATGCTTCTTTCCTGGCGGGAATGAGCGTCGAGCTTTAGAAGGTAGCAGTTCGGGTTTGTGCTATTGCCTCTGTGACAGAGGCGATCGGAAACGAAGGAAGTTGCTGGAGAGTTTCAATTGTCGTCCCTGTCGTCCCTGCCACGTTATGGATGTCGACCGGGCAGTGGTAGAGCTCTTATCAAGGCTTATCAGTATCACCCAATTTTCTGATAGCGCCTTCTGTTGAATGATGTTGGTTCGAGTTTTGCGGTTGTGGTTGTCGTCGTCGTTGTGAAGCCGGTACTATTTGACCCCGGTGATGGCACGAGGCTTGCTTGCTCTTGGGCAGGTTGTGGACGGTAAACTGAAGCCGCAATGTTAAGCCGCGAGGAAAGCCCAAGTCTTTTTTGTTTCTGTGGGATGTTCAAAAGCTGACGAAGAATGAGCGAGGTGTCTGTTCAGTTGGAGAGAAAGAGAGGTCGTAAGATGAAGAGTCAACAGCGTAGGTAGAAGGAAGTAAACACGCGAGGTGCGGGTGATCTTGCCGCGGCTGCTGGTATGCCCGAGTAGTTGCTACTGCATTGACGTTGTGCGAGAACTCGAGAGCGACCGGTAAATTTGTTGTGTCTGTTTGGCGTTGAGGCGAGGTTGATTGGGTTTGTTATGTGGGTTGCCGATGTTGTTGTGTTTTCTCCTGGAGGAGTAAACACGGGAAGCTGCTACTAGGTTCTCACAACTTCCCCATGAGCAGAGTTAAATGCAACCGCTAGAGCGGAGAAAGGAAGCCAAACGGCTTCTGAGATTTTGCCGTAAGCTAAAAATGGGCTCGCTGGTCTTCCTTGCTCGTTGCGAGGCCGAATGTTGGCAGCATGGTGAGATGTTGTTGCTGTTGTTGCTTGCAAAAGTTGATCCATCACTGCTTTGGCGCTGGCAGTGTGCCTCCAATTGCTCTGGGGTCGCGTCATGTCCTTCGAGCCTCTTGTTCTTTGAGTATACATAATACAAATACTCCACAAGAGAATTCCGAAAGCAAGATGACTACTGGGTACTATGAAAGGAAAGAAGATTCTGTTGATGTGGAAGGAAGTGCCGTCGGGGATATGGCCTATCCCGTCTCTCGGTTGATGGGGAGAAAGAGACAATAGAATGACAAGAGTCTTGCTAGCCGGGCAGTGTTAGTTGGCTATCCAGGCAGTGTCCACCACATAAGTAGTATATCTACACTAAAGTAAACACGTTCCTATACTCACTTTTATCATCGCTATCATCGTCGTTATTATTATCGTTATCGTTATCGTCTATATTTATCGTCCTCTACTATAATCGTCCTCGTTAAAGTATTAGGTTTACTACGATTTGCTAATAGGGGATACTGCTCGGATAGCCCACTGACACTGCCCGGCTAGCAGAACTCAATGACAAAAGCATAGCAAGCTGGAAGCCAGCATTTGAGATTTCCCATGGCACAATTTAATTGGCGGTTGCTGTTTTTGTGAAGAGCATGAAGTAGTGGGTTTGATGTGAAAACAGGGTCAATTAAGGAGAGTTTGGATCCCCGTCATGTTTGGGGTCACCCTCACTCACGGCAGAAGGGTGACGTAAGCCGTCTGATAGCGACAAATGCCAGGTCTATACGGCTTGTTCAAAATTACTTGGCCATTCGGTTGACAGAACAAGCTTCTGACAGAGATTTATCCGACTGACAAACACTCAAACTTCTGCAGAGCCATGTGCTTAGGCCCGCCGCAGCTTGGCTTAGGGAGGCGTTCGCAACCCATGAAGTCTTGGGAGGTATTGCATGTACCTAGCATGCAAACAAAGATCCAATTCCTTTACATGGATCTTTCTGTGTGCTGCTCAGGAATGCAGGCCCATTACTTTGTGCCCAAGCAAAGGAAACTTCAGTCCTCATGTGGCTCTTTTCCGCTCAGGAAACAGAGTCAAGCTTCATCTGCATGGCAAAACTGAAAGAATCGTGGCAAAATTCTAGACCCCTACTCAGTATGAACCGTAAATTATCGATCAGACTCTGGAATTTGATGCCCTCCTGTCGAACAAGTGCCCCTGCTCCTCCCAACCACAGGAGGCAAGTCTCAGAAAGAACGCCCCAGATTGGCCCCCAACGGAGTCTATCATAGCCTTCAGTGCCATTCTGGGGGCGACTTGGTCGTCAAGAATGCACCCCGCTTTAAGTCTCTGAAATTTGAACTGCCTGTGGCTGAATAGAAGGAACGAAGGGAGGTCGAAGGTGGCACAATCGGTACGTGGCTTGAGTACGTCGGGTCAGGTTCCTGGGCGCAACGTCCCTTGAAGAGACGAGACAGGTACAAAGCCATGGTCGTTTGAGTCAAAAAAGTACTCAAGTAATACCGGTACTTCTAAATCGCATGGCGTAAATCTATGGTTATAACATGAGGGCTGCTAGCCGGGCAGTGTCAGTTAGCTATCCGGGCAGTGTCCCCTATGAATAAATCGTAGTATAATACTTTAACGAGAACGATAGTAGTAGAGGACAATAATAATGACGAATATAGACGACGACGACGACGACGATGACGACGATAGCGATAATAAAAGTGAGTATAAACGTATTCACTTTAGTACAGATGTACTACTTATGTGGTAGACACTGCCCGGATAGCCAACTGACATTGCCCGGCTAGCAAAACTCTGTAACATAACCCTTGAATGTTAGTACACAGCCTCCTCCCGAGGCAGGTCACGATGAACACAGCCCAGTCACCTTCCGAAAGATTTACATGCGGACAGAACAATGAATTGAATTAAAGCATCTTCTCTTGATCATCAGACATATCTTCGCAAACGGGCTCTGCCACCATGATCTCGCCCCGCCAGATTTCCAACAAGCTGACTATCGGGAACAGCAATACCAGGATAGACAGGAACTGCCCGAATTCCCACCTCTTCTCGCTGTCGTCGGCGAGCTTGTAGCCATGGGGACCGTCCCCGAAGCTGGACGAGGCAATGAAGGACCGCACGGCGGCACCAATCGCCGACGCCGTCATGAGGACCAAGCCGCCTATGATCATTGGCCTGGCAAAGCGTTTCCCCCGCGAGTGGATGTACCAGCTAGCGCCCAAGAAGACGAGGACATTGGCGACGATGACGGCGATCGTCCCTGCGTAGTCGATGGCGGAGCCCCCACCGGAGGTCCCGTTGACTGAGGTCCATACACAGCCGACGGGCAGCTTGGAGTCCTTCATGCCCTTGCCCAGGCTCTTCAGGATGAGGCCGCCGTATGTGCAGTTGAGCGGGAGGTTGACGATCAGGAGGCTCTGTCGAAGAGTGCGGAGGAGCCAGTCCTGGCGGAGGAGCTGGCCGTAGATCAGCAGGGTGGCGTTGTGGACGGCCATGCTCATGTTGGAGAGGCACCAGATGATGAAGAAGTGGTAGGGGACGATGCGGTTTGTGGTGGCGAGCCCGAGGATGGAGATTGCGATGCCCTGGAGGATTTGTGTATCGGAGTATCCGTTGAGTAGCTTGCGGCGGATGCTGGACGGGCGCTCCTTCCGCTCGAACAAGACGATAGACCAGCTGAGGAGAAGGGCGATGGTGGCAGCGATGGTGAAGGAGAGCAAGACGGCCGTTCCGGCGATACCGGCATTACCAGCCACGGAGATGGTGGCCGGGTCGACGGAACAATCCGGGGGGCGGAAGAAGGACATTTTGTCGAACTATAGTATAGGTACGAGACTTGCGTTTACAATATAACCCTTGAATGTTTGTAAGCGTGGTACTTCGTTAGAAGACTGTCTCTCTTTAATGCCTACTTAATTCTGTAGGAAATATTCTTTTGTCTTAGAAATGACGAGGCGATTCAGGTAGAGACGGGCAAAGTTGGGTATCGAATTCGAGATTGAGGTTCGGCGAGCAGCGTGGGGGAAAATTCGTAGGTGGACGGGATTCAACGTGCGGTGCACCCTGATGAACGAGTCGCAAGTGCAGGCGAAGTGTTTATTCCCAGCTCTCTGTAAATCATGGCTCCATCATCGACGCTTCGGTTTGTTTGTTTGTTTGTTTGTTTGATTCAAGGAGAGACTGCCCTGCTTCGCGTGCCACCAGGGAGCGAAGTGGTGTTAAATAATATGATGGAAGAGAAAGCATTCGTGCGTGAGGCGCGACGCATTAGACGCATTAATGTGTATGGTGAGGGGTGGGCCTCCCCTTTTCTGACTGGACCTGGACCTGGACCCCACGGCGGCGAGGTTCAGCGGGTATGACGTACCAGTAAGCGCTGCAGTGGGCTTTCGTCTGAAACGGCCGCCCGCTGAGGAAGATCCCTGAAGCCACTGGATGACTGGCTCGCAGATGCTCTCCAGCGGCCTCTCAGCGGCCGTGTCTGCGTTGCCGCTGGTGGCTGTGCCCCACTCAAGCCACCCGCTTCCCTTGTCTTGGTGGTTGCAGATCCCCTCGCATCCTCCGCCTCGCCCTCTCACCATCCGAATCCATCCCGGCTGCCTCAAGGACCCCTTGTCTTGGGCCACAATGCGATCCAGCGGCACTTTGCCTGGTGCCTGGACCCTTCCTCCACCTCCAAAAGGGTCTTTTGTATTTTTTTTTTTTTTTGGATTATTTCCGGATGATTCGACCGAACCTGCTGCATCGGACCTTGGCAGGGAATCAAGACAATGAAGCCACGCGAACAGAGGCATACAACTCGTGCTGAGATTGTCCGACGACATTATCGCAGGCCGGCCGGGGTATCGTCGATCCGGGGAGAGTGGACTGTCACGGACACTGAAGATCGTCATCAACCTCGTCGTTGCTTCTTCCGCTAGCCACGAGTCGAGCCTTGCTACTTCTGTTCTGCTGATTGCCTAGAGAAAGTCAGCATTCGTCGCGAAGAGCGAAAGAGAAGGTTGGCGTCGTCGGAAGGGCCACCAAACTCACCTTCTGTGCTGCTCGGGTCGTCGACCACCTGACTTTTGGCAACTTGCGACATACAAACAAGCCTCAGTTTGTTCGACGAGATCGCAGCGATGGACATCGACGATGCGCTTGCCGTCGCTGGCTATGGTCCAGCTTGAGGAGCACCTTGGCGACATCCGTCTTCATCTTGACGAGCTCTTTCCGCTTCTCAGGCGTCGCTTCGTATGTCGTATTAATACTGCAGAGAAATCGTTAGGCACGTCCATGCGAAAGCATCCGACTCCTTCTGTTTTTTCCGGGACACCTACAAATTAGATACCGCCACACTGATATTCAGCATGATCTTTTGTGTCGCAAGCTGTTCTCTGACGTCGGTGAATTCTTTGGCTTGCAGCGTCAGCATCGTCCTCTTCCACAGGCCCAGCTTGCCCCCGGAACGGCCCTCGGTCGCCTTTTCCAACTTCTCCTCCAGCAGACACAGGCTTTTGGCGTATTTCTTGAGGACCGTATCCAGGTCCCGAGCCGTGGACGGATGCAGAACTCCTTTGGCCGTTTCGTCGTTGCTGAGGTAGTAGAGCAATGTCTCGAGGATCGACAGCACTTCTTGCAGATCAGCCGAGAGGGTCGTGAGCACTCGCGGCGCGTCCGAGATGGCGTCAATTTGCCGGCTCACCGCAGCGCTGAGCTGGACGGCAGCCTCCAGATGGCCCGCGGTACCGCTAACGTCGACTGCGTCCGCCATCCTCCCACACACATGTCTGTTGAGGCTTCTTCGATTGTGTGAACGATTACAGACGACAACAACCTCACTGCGCGTTCGTCTTTTCGACCAAGACGATGAGGACCACACCAACCCTTAAGTAGCGAAGGCGCCGGGCGAAGCGGGTCCACGGCGCAGGAGGCACAGAAGAGCTTCATGCCGGACTTCGTCCCCTGAAATGGCTCGAAATGGGTCGCTAACTCGGTGTTTTACAGGGAAGAGCAAGGGTAACAGCGGACACCACAGCTAAATTGCTTTAGTCTTCCTGGGGTCCCATCTGCTCCAGCCGCATCCAATGGCTTCCTTGCGCTCCCAGTGAATGTGACGTACAGAATGGTACTTTTACCAAGGAAATGGGGACGAGTGGCCGTCATATGGTAAGCTGCATATCGGGCCATGATTATACTTGCGAAAGGTCTACTTTATTCATCTTCTTTCTAGGACAACAGAGTCTCTCTCTCTCTCTAAGCGTGGATGGTATCGAAACAAATCAGGAAGTCGCTCGTTCAGGTGTTGTTACAAACAAAGGACAACAAAGGGAAAAATCATGGAACATTTAGTGTTGGGTGGGCGCACTGCTTTCGCCACCGTCCTCCGGGACCTTGCCCTCGGGCGGCGGCAGTCTGACAATGAGCAACAACGTTAGCGCGACCAAGCAGAAGGCTGCGACACCCAAGTAGGGCAAGCCGATCCAGAGCCCTCCCATCTTCATGCCCAGGCTGAACAGGCCTGCGAGCAACGGCTGCGCGTACGTCTGTCCTGCAGTCTCAACCAACGAGATGATGGAAAACAGCCGGGTGCGGTGCGCTGCGTCGACGTAGACATTGCTGACGCTCTTCACGTAACTGCCCCAGCCGGTACCCAGCGACAGGATGGCGAGACCGCCGATGAAGGACCCAACCGTCGGCGACGCGGACATGCTCAGGGAACCGATCAACAGCGCCACGGAGGACAGGCGTGCCAGGAAGAGGTCGCGTTGGTGGTCGTCCGACAGGCGCAGCGACTTGGGCATCTTCGTGGATGCGAGGAGCCTCGAGAAGGCTGGCAGGATGAGCACAATCGAAAGCAAGACGCCCGTGCCGTACAGGGACGACAGGTAGCCTGTCTGCGACAGCGAGACGTGGTATCGTTTCGAGGCGAAGATGGACATGAATTGCAGCGTCGACAGCATGACGGGGTAAGAGGTGAGCATCGCTACAAGCAGAATTAGGAGGGACGGCGACTTGAAGAGCGCCAAAGACTCCTTCAGTCGGAGAATCGTATGCTGAATGGCCCCAAGCGCGGGAGATTCAACCTCGGGCTCGTCCTCAATCGGGTCGTCGGAAACCTGGGCAGCTGGCTTGGTCTCGGGGATGAGGTGGATGGTGAATATCAAGGTCGAAAAGAGACCAAATGCCAGCCCCATGACGGGCCAAGGGCCGGTCTTTTCCATCATCCAGCCGGCGATGGCGGGGGCGCACAGGTTCCCAATCATTGACACGAGGTGAACGTGCATGAAGCTCTTTGCCCTGGTGCAAAAGTCAGCATCTCTCGACAGTGGACAAGGGAAGACTCGGAGACAAACCTGTTTTCGGAAGTTGTCACGTCGGCGAGCATTGAAAGCACGATGGCGCTCAGAACCGCATTTCCACCGCCAACCATCAGCATCGAAGGGCCAAACCAGAGAGCCTCCAGGGGAATCACCCGGGGAAACGCGCAGACCGTGGCAAACCAGGCCTGGTCCAGTGCCATGCCGAAAATGGTCAGGGAGAAGACCATCTTGCGTCCGAGGCGATCAGCAACGATACCCCAGGGGAACGCACAGATGGCGCCGATGGAGGCCTGGAGGGCGCTGTACACCGCAAAGATATATGCGACCTTGGACTGGATGGCGTCCTCCTTACAGAGGCTCTCGTCGATGTTTTCGTTGCTCAGAACGTCATAGTAGTGGCGGCAGACGATGTCCTCGACCTTGCGGGTGGTGGGAATAACCCATAGCCCGCCGGCGGCAGACCCGAGGAGGATGATGGCGCAGAAGATGCCGACAATGACGTTTGGGTCGTGGACCTTGGGGACGTGGATGGTGTTGGCGGCGCGGATGAGGGAGTCGGTGCGGCCACGGCCGGCACCGGGACGGCGTGGGCTGCCGTCGGCGGCGATGAGGGGCGTCGACTCGGTGGGATCCTCGTCTACGGAGTACCTAGACGGCGCGGCGGGTTCGTGGTCCCCGTTGAAGTCGTCGGATTGCTCGGCGCGGCGATGCATCTTGGCTGCGGTGTAACGGTTCCGTGGGCTTGGCTGTGGCGCTCCGATGCTCTCTCAAGAATGGGGTGTAGTACAAAACAGATACGAGTCAGTCCCTTGATCCAAGAGGGACACTCAAAAGGAAGGAAGGGGAGGGAAGACAGCTCAAGAAATATGAATGAGATGGCATCGCTGGGGCAGGGCAGGCAATGATGATGGTGTGGTGACAAGACGCAGAGTGCAATCTTATCCCTTTCCTGACGTGATGGGACCCCAACGTTCAGACACGCGGTCTGAAACTGAAAATAAGGCATTCCCTGCGGCAACGAAGTGCTTCTCGCTCTGCCGCCGGAGCTACTGCTGCAACCTCGACGTATCTGCGACTCGCGAGCCGTGTGCGTTTGCCGCGGAGCCGTGTGTGCGTACCTGGGCTTGCGCAGTCGTGGCAGCTTATTCTTCCTCAGATCTGGCGTGGCGCGATAAGAAAGGGACACACGACACACAATGTATGGCTGCAGCCAAGGGCAAGGTCCTGCCCGAAAAAAGCAGGTTGAACGAGCGGTCGAGGATGTAAATTTCTCCGTCTTACTATGAGATGGGCTCGCGCTCAGGTTGAGGCCCTGCCGGCGGACCTTTGCTCCAAAGTAGGAAAAGACAGCAGACGGGGCAGACGTAAGTGCCCTGTCGTCATCAAATGCATCAAAAACCAAGCAAGAGAGGGAAAAAGGAAGAAGGAATCTGGCGGAGGTCGGGCTCCGGCTATTGCAAGACGATTTGCGAAGAGATCCTACGAATGAGCGGCCAAGAGAATGTTCCAAAGACGGCAATGCAATGAGCTGTGAGAGGCGCCGCATGACAGGTTGCGCTGTATCGACGCCACCCGCTTCAAAACAGCAACTGAAGCTACGCAATCGAGAGGTAATAGGGCTGCATGAATTTCGGGGGCGCGTCAAAAGTCCCGACCGGCTGGGCGGCGGTAGCTGCTCCTCAATGACACTTGACACACTGCCTGCCGCTGCTGCTCTGCTGCTGTAGCTCGCTCTCTCTTCCTCTCTCTCACACACGCAAGTCACAGTTCAGACACGCAGTGGAACGGGCGGGAGAGCTGCTTTCGACGACGAGCTCTTCCCTGAGTCGCCAGGCCCAGCAACCTATCAAATGGGGGCGGCAGCGTTCCCAATTTCCAGGTTAGGCATGGTGCGACTTCAGGGATGGACGAAGGAAGAGTAAGACTGATCACTGAGGAGGAGCAAAGAAAGCTCCCCCTCGGGATTGGGTTGGAGCTCGGGGCGCCCAACGAGCGTGTTCGGACGCCGGCCGCCTCCCGATTGGGGATGTCAGACTCGGGACCTTGCTGTCTGTGTGTGTGTGTGTTATGCGTGTGTTGTGTGTTCCAGCAGCGTGTTCGGCAGGTATTCGGAGTGGGAGCGAGTACGTATTTCTCATCACGACACATCACGACACCGAACCAGACAGCGAGAGAGGCAGAGACAGAGACAGAGCACTGACGTGGTCCCGCTTGCGTGGCGGCTTTCGACTGAGAGAGCATCCCGCTGCCCATTCTCATTGATTGCTCATGTCCATCGTCGTTGTCGTCGTCGTCTTAGTCTGCCGTTGCGTGGTGACTCAAGAGATACGCCAACGCAGGTCCCAGGTCCTAGGGCAATGGCACTTTTGCACCGAGGCAAACAGATGCCCAAAGCTGTTCCCCTCTTTTCCCCCATCTTCCCAATGACAGACAACAAGCATCGGAGTGGCAGAATCGTTGGGTAATGGGTAAGCTTAATCCGCCATTCGCAGCTCTGGACTCTCTTCTGTTTGCCGCCCACTCTGCAAAGGGCAATGTACGCGCGTTGGGACGACAAAGACCGCGTTTCCCCTCGCATTGCGATCTTCTGCGCATGCTGCCAGGCTGGGACCAGCACCTGAGTGAAGGTCCGCTGCGAGAAAGAGAACAAAAGAGTTCAGGAACTGGGTGTTTGCAATTCGGGGGACTGCCCTGCTACCCATCTGTTGGAACGGGGGGAGATTGGGACCCTTCGCCCCGGTTCCTCCCCTTCGCCTTCTGGGTGGTTCACGGCGGCCGCCTATCGGGTATCATCAAATATCCATTCTCTCTCTCTTCTCAGTTCTCTCCCTCGTCCCAGGTTCTTCCTGGCGGCCGGAACGATCCGCGGGTGCTGGGCCCCTCAACCAAACGGCGAAACGGCGATTTGATTGCGGACCAAGAAACCTGAGGAGAAAGCACCAACGGTCCCCAAACACGTGCAAGACACGTCCGAGGCGCAGACGCCCAAACGGCGCCTCCCTCCTCAGTCTCCTCTGGGCCCCTCCCTTCTCGCTTAACTCTGTTCGGAACAGATCAGTCTGGCCCGGCGCTCGGTGCAGGAGATGACCAGTCCACCTCCCGTACGACTCCGCCCAGAAGGCCCCTGGTCCACGATGTGATGCTCGCGGAAGAGAGATATGCTTCCCGCCAGGCACCTCCCGCCCTCGAGTGGGGGATCAGGAAAGCAGAAGCCAACCCTTCATCTACGGGGTTGTCCATCCAGAGGGGAAGAACTCAGAGCAAGGTGGTGGTGGTGAGCTATACCAAAAGGCTATCGGGAGCGGGGGAAGAACATGGAAAATGCATTGATTCCCAGCTTTGGAATGGGCATTTGGGCAAAAGGGTCTGGTCTGGTCTGGCGTGATGCGCGCTTGAGTTTGCGCGCTCTCTCCCACGTTGTCGTCCCTCATCCCGGCTGCATTACAGTTATGAACGCTGAGTAACTGTCAATGCAAACCGAATCCAAATCCATCCAGTCGCCGCTACACGCCGCGCACGAGGCAGAAATTTCAGTTGTGGTGCAGGCAGGTGGGTGCAGGTATTCCCGAACTCTCGGGTTTTTCTCATTTCTCCTTCGTCGCTCCTCATATCCCACACGCATCCGGCCTGGCTGCGACGGTTTTGCTCTTGTGATTGCTAATGCTACGGTAGATGTTCCCTGCGAGGAGAAACCAACTGCCCGGACATGGCCACCGTCTTGTTGCCCGCCCGCTCCCAAGGCTGGCATGGCATGGCTGTACCCCCCTTCCCTCCATCTATCTCTCCATCGTCTTTCCCAAAACCGTCTTCCGAGCCATTTCACTCGTCACCGGCATGCTTCTCCGATCTTCCGGACCCAATTCGGCCCAAAGTGAGCAGCAACAACAACCGTCAGTACCCAGGCCCCCGGGCTTCTCCTCTTCGCGCTGGCTGCTGCTGCTTGCTTCCCTGTCCATCTACCAACAGCATAAACATTCGTCCGGGGACTGGGACTCTCGCTACCTCCAATACGAACACGCACATGCCTGGCGATAATGTAAATGAGATGGTTGTCGGCTGTTCGTGGAAGAAGAGCCGTAACCGTCATCCGTTTTCCTCTGATTCTCAGCGAGGAAAATAACGCCCACCCCCTCCCCGCGAGCACCTCCTTCCATGAAGAGGTGATGAATCCAGGATTGCCCGCATCTCGCCCTATCGACCGGTACTCCACGACGAGTGCTACTATGGCGCAGGTCTGCCTGGATACTGTCTCCTCCCCGCTGAGCGGGTTTGACGTTGGAGATCATCACTGGCCCTGTGGGGGCTTCGTCGTGTTGGCGCCCATCACCCTTCGAGGTCGAACGGAGGGCCAGGCCGGAAGAGCAACCTGGTCGATTCCCCAGCCAGCTGAGAAAGTCTCATGCTCCTTCTACTCCTCCTAGCTCCTTCTGAAGTCTGAAGGAGCGATTTCCTAGTCATACTTTGATTTGACCACAACGTCCGAACAAATTGGATGTGGCTGGGCTGAGAAGGTGTAAGACGCCCACACGCTTGACAGGTGAGCATGTCCGTTAGGCATCTTCGCATCAACCCCCCTCGCACTGTTTTGCTCGTCTGTTGGGCCAGAGATGGGCAGACCCGCACCGCTGGCGAGGATCTGGGCGCTTGATAAACCTGCTGCTGGTGGTCTCGTTCAATATGTCGACGAGGTCCGGTTGGTCATAATCTTACCAACAAGCGATGCCCCCCCCCCCCCCCCCCCCCCCTCCCCTCCTCCCGCCCCCCCCTCCCCTCCCCCCCTCCCCTACTCTCCCTCCCACTCTCTGCTTGGGCGCATCCGCCGCGACCGCGCACCCGCCCCAGCGCCTTCTCCTGCCCCCACCGCCTCC
>VYYT01000098.1:0-40793 GCA_032988895.1 Colletotrichum kahawae | reverse complement strand
TCGAGCGGGATAGGGCACCCTCAGGTACCCGTTGAGGTACGCGTTCAAGCCTAGAAGCAACGCCTTGAACCCTCGAGAGCTATTAGTGGTAGTCGTCAAGGGGGAGTTCAACAGTGACTAGGGCCCTCCGGCGCCCCCCCCCTCCGCCCCCCCCAAGCAGCCCTCCCTCTCCCCCGCTCGCCCACTCCCCCCCCCCCCACTGTTTTGCCCCATTGTTGGGCCGAGAGGGGGAAGCCCCAGCCCCCGGCGAGGATTGTGGCCCTTTTAAAACCCGTGTCCGGTGGGTCTCGTCAAATTGTTGACCGAGGCCGGTTTGTCATAAACTTTCAAACAAAGGGTTCCCCCCCCCCCCCCCTGCAGCCTCTTCGTGAGGACGCACGCCTTTCGTGTCTGGCCAATCCGCGTTTGCCTTTACCAGGGATAGTTGGGAAGTAACCGCCGCGCTGCCGCCTTCTTCCACTTCATGTGCTTTCTACAGAGTTGCAGAAGTCCGAGGAGGCCTGGGTTCATGCTGCGCCAGGCCTGGCGCAACATGAACCAGGTTGCCGTTTCTGTGGATACGTTGACATTGGGGAGCCTCAATGGAGCCACCACCGCGAGATGTGGCGTTTGACATGACGGTACGCATACCACCGTGCCATTCAACGTCTACGGGGACCGGTGAACCACGGGCCGAGGGCATATTTTGGCAGCTCGTCCTGCCTATCCCGCCGGAAGGCATGGGAAGCGGAGCGTGGCATACGTATGGCTGGTCCGTCCAGCTTGTCCACGGGGTAGAATGTGTTGTAAAGCCAGGACTCATTGCAACTGTAAAGCCAAGACTTATTGGAAGGCTGGGACTCACGAATTGCTGTATGTTTATGGCTTGTCAAAACACGTCTGCAGCACGGGAATAGGAGATCGTCTACTGGATGTGACCCGAGAGACTGTGGTATTGTGGCATTATTACCACTCTTCGGGATTCACTGGTTCTCCGCCCAAGCCCAAGCCCAAGCCCAAGCCCAAACCCAAGCCCAAACCCAAGCCCAAACCCAACGCAATGTCAGACTCCATAGTTCGAAGTTCCACTCCAAAGTAGGGTCGAGACTCGACTTCATGCTGCTCGGGCGAGGTTCGCAATCTATTCGCCATCTGAGAATATCGCTGATCCTTGGCCGCTCTCTCATCAGGAGGCTCCGCCGCTTTTTGAGTTCTTACACTTGTCGTACCAACCAAGATCGACGAGGACTGTGAGACTCGGCCGAGTGACAGCA
Source organism: Colletotrichum kahawae (assembly GCA_032988895.1). Taxonomy (NCBI): domain Eukaryota; kingdom Fungi; phylum Ascomycota; class Sordariomycetes; order Glomerellales; family Glomerellaceae; genus Colletotrichum; species Colletotrichum kahawae. Next base: position 39,540 of record VYYT01000098.1, on the reverse strand, counting down.
CCACACTTTCCCTGTTGTCCAACCCATGTCTGTAGTTACGTTCGTCTTGTTAGTGCGAACGTATGCCCGGGCCTTCTCCCCGATACCCGGAAGAGCGAGAAGGAGGCTAATGAAAGACGAAAGAACCTCGCATAATGTGTCCACTGGTGCTATCGCCATGTCCCAATATCAGAAGACAGGTGGGAAAACAACGTGGCGTACCCCTCATCAGAGAAGCACGCCCCCGGGTGCGTCATGAGGGCCGTTTTTAGCACTGGTATTTCCAACGCCCGCTGCTATGACGAGGGTCGCAATGAATGGGGGCTGTGACGTTGTGTATGTCCCCGCAGCATGAAGCTATTCCCGGTTCCAGCTCCTCTTAGTACCGTTGAACATCAACATGAACCGGTCGAGTGGCCGGGGGTTTTCACCGGATTGAGCGCATACGAATCCCCTGACAACCTCTCGAGGGCGGTTTGATGTTCAATTCGCGGCTTTATCATGGTTGACAAAGACCAGCAGAGCAACAGCCAGTCAGGCTGGCTAAACGAAAGTGAGTGGTGGCTACTTCTTTCCCCCATGCAGCTCGTGATTGGTGTACCGAAGTTGACGCCGTTGCAGTTGGTTTCATTGGCTGCTCTCAGCATCTGGGTTTCCGTTACAGTTGCGCACGGGAACCGTGTATAACCCCAGGTGAATATGTGGTCACAGATTCGTGGTAGGGGGGGGGGGGGGTTGGAGCAAACTGCATACGCCTGGGCGCTTAGAAGAGGCAACTCTTTCGACGTGAGCACGGATTATCGCCAACGCCGGTCCAGTCCATGTGGCCAAACCCCCCCGGCGTAGCCCCCTCCCCTTCGACAGCCTCTCCAAGAAGCGGTCGAGATTCATCATGCACGTTACTTCCATCATGGAACATTCCAACTGAATTGCGTTCCTAGGCGAGCCCCTTGGACAGCGTATCTTCATCTGGCTTCGACGCAAGAAAGCGGTTTGAGAACAATGTTTGCGTCTTGATGGACAGCGCCCGCAGAACCCAAGACGGCTGAGATCGGCTGAGAGGGAGTTCTTGACTCCTTTCATTCGTTCTCGATCTTCGCTCCTGAAAGACGATGTTGCCATCGCTTGCTGCTTCCAGGGAAGATCGAGCAGGAACCGAAGGCCAAGGGCACTCTCTCTCCGTGCCCGCCTCCGTGTCCGTCCCCATATGACAGCTCCCAAGCTCAGGGTCCTCAGTTCGCTATTCGTCAGGCCTCCATACGACATGTGCAGTCGGGAATCTCCTGTCTCCAACGTCAGGTTTGCTACACCAAGGCTGCAGGACGTCGTTGTTGCCAACGTCAGCTTGCTACACGAAGGCTGCATGCGAGCAACAGCCGTTGTTGGAACCATGTCGATCCACCAGACCATTCCTGCTGGCCGGGCGGGCGGTTTGCTGATAGCATCAGTATCATACCATTGAGATCTTTTGACTTCTGACGTGCTTCTATGCTATCATTTAGACGTGACAATGATGGAGTCGCGATGGAGAATTCCAAATTCCAGCGGCACGATTCAACCGCTCTTCGGTCCTTCTCTTCGGCTGTCTTCAAAGCAGCGGCACAGCATCCTCACTTTGCCCAAATGAGTGGACATCGCCGACCTAAACCAGTCTGCTGGGTCGCCTCCTTGAATCTGCGAAGGATGACGAGCGCTGAGGTGCCTGCCATGATGCTGTATTGCCACTGACCGTCTCCCCGAGCGCTTCCATCATATGTGACCGCCATTCAGCTGGCCAGTTTCAGGCCTCAATGCTAACTTCAAACTCCATTCAGGTCTGGCTTGATATCTGACGAGTCTTCAGCCGCCCAGAGCACTTCCCCTCAAGCTTCCTCGCCGCATCTGACGAGTCATCCCGCAGTGCCACTGCGGCGGCGTTGGTGTCACCGCCAATCTTCCCCCCCCTTTGGCCCTCGCCCCCTTTCCCGCGCCGCAATGAGCGGCTCGCCTGAAAACATCGACAGCGTGAATGTGTGTCCCGTGTTGATTCTGTGTGACTCGAGTACTCGGATAGATCGATTTCTGTCCTACCCAGGATCGGATGTATCTCTTTGTGGGCGCCCAGAGAGGAGCTCTGTCGAGCTCGGCGACCGAGTATGATGCCACACAGCTGGTGGCACCAATCAGACAAGAACGATCGGAGAATTTACTTGTCACCATCATGTGGCTTGATCAGGTAATGCCCGACGCTGTGAAACGATCAACTGAATGAATGATGGTATGAAATGGAAGGCCATTGTTTGCTGTGCACGTCCTTCTCAACTGACAACTGACATATTATCCACGTGGCAATGAGCCTGCGAAGACTTCACTTCAGACGTGTCGCGGACTGATGGGGGCTGAAGTCACCATGCTCTCCTCGTAGGCCCTACATTTGACAAGGCGACTACGGTCAGTCTGCGCCGGCTTGGGCTGTTCTCTTTCGCCACTGTTCTCTCCTCTCCGGCCTTGTACCCCCCCTCCTCACACTGTTGGCGTACAACTTAGTGCATCTTGGTTCACAAGGGAATTAGAGGCGGAGACCAGATCGAGCCGCGTTGGCCCCGAACACCGAACATGCCTGCAAGCCCGCACACCATGGCGGGGACCCTGGTCAGCCGGTGTGCCAGCTTGCTAGCTTGCCAGTGTGCCAGTGTGCCAGTGTGTCAACGTGCCAGGTATTTACGTCTTTACGTCCCCGGGCCCGGACTGGACAGGTCCGTCCGGGACCCTGGAGCAACGGAACGTTTCTCATGGTAGACTTTGAAGCAAGAGGGACGTGATTTCAAGAGACGCAGCGGATTAGACCTCGTAAGGTGTCCAATGAAAGGATGAGTTACCGCGCTTATCCCGGCAACTGCGCCAACGTCTTTGCGCCACCAACCGCAAGTATTCTCCATATCAACCTGATGCAGGACGCGCCCGTTGGGTGACAGAAGGGGAAGCAAACATGAACTGCACGGCGGCCGACCGCAGGGGACTGATCATGCTATTAGGATGTAGGCCGGGCCAGGTCGTGGATGTCACGTACCCGCCAAGTGCTGTACCAGCAGGGGTATTTTGAAAAAGAGGGGGGGGGGGGGCATGAAGAGGAGGGAGCAGGAGGGTGAACATTACCGTCCTTTGGCTTCCCCAGATTGGGTTCCCAGCTTCTCGTGGGGTGGTTCGCAAAGATGAAAAGAGGGATTTCAAGCTCCAACAACCGTAGACGAAGCTGATCGCTCCACGGACGGACCGCAGCGAGCTATCGGGACCGGTCTCGTCCTCCGATCACCGTGGAACCGGTACCCATTCAGAACCCGAGCTAGAGACCGGGAATAACAGGCGGGGGTTCCGGCACTCTCCATTTCGTGTCAATGATCGAGGGCGTCTCCAGTCCCGGATGCAAGCCTACGTCTTCCGATCGTCGAACGGCCCACTAGATTGAGGGCAACGCTCAGATCAATCCCTGATAATGTCATTGTTGGCACTAAGGACCGTTGATGAATTTGCTTACACCCCTGCCCGGTGATGTTTCTCAGACCTCACAACCCCGGTCCGGTGGTCATCGAAACTCCAACACGATTGACAAGGGTGAGGAAGAGCCAATCATGGACCAGGCCAGCCTCGACATGACCGCACCAACAGAGGTTGAGCACCTTGAACGAGTCTTGAAATGTGTGAGATGGTGGTATTGGACCCGACGGGACGGGTCGACATGCACACTAATTTACTATCACACAGTTTATCACATTTGCTATACTACGTAATTTCCCTTTTCCCGTTCACCAGTACATACGGCGTATGCGACCTGCAGTTTGCTTTCTGACTAGCAGGCTGGGCGCACTCTGGCGATTCGAGCGCCTGAGCAATTTTTTGATAGCCCTTGTGGATCTTCTCTCTCTTCTTCGTGTGCACCTACTTCATGGATTCATTGCGACCTCGCAGTCTACGAATAGGAGCGACAAGCTGTGACCGGGGATCAGGAGGGTGACTTCAGAAGCAAGGTTGTTGAATCCCTGCCAACGGTGCTGCAGATGGCTAACGAGAACCAATGCACATTTGACCATCTTGCGTGGTTTAAAGGCTATCAGCATACATAATCCCTTCGTCCATCGTTTCGATGCCCGTGGAGAACGATGCTGGGATACACAATTCTGCCCAGAAGACAGAGGCAGGGGTTGTTGGCTCCCGTACGCACAGGCTGTGTTGTGTTCATGGTCCTTCACATTATCCAATCATGCAAGTTTTCTCATTTCTCTCCGGCCGGAGACCTGAGACGCTTTCGAGGTTGTGCCCAAATGATTTTCCTGAACCAAAAAAAAGTGACAGCTCCGTCCTCAAATATCAGAACGGTGGTGGCGGACGGATAGATGAGGTCCATCGGTCCGAGAGGTCGGAATATGAGGCGGCGACGGTGTTACGTTGTGCAACTTCTGGGACACGACCTACAGACCAACTTCATTCTAAACCTGGAACCCGGGTTGTTTTACCGGATATCTAGACTTTGCAGGAGGACCAGAGTCTGTGTCGACCTGGAGGGTATCCATCGCCCCTCCTGTCCCCCCTTCCACCCTCCCCTCCAGGACTGGCGGCTCCTACCACCGGGGCCTAGATATTGATCGATCGTTTCTTTTCCCTGAACCATGTCTGCCAAGATGCCCCCACTTGCAGCCTTTTTTTGGACAGTCGCCGACGACAGGGACTAGCGGGCAGACGCCCTCGAGTTGTCGAGACCTCCAACAGAGTTCAAGAACCTGGTCACCCGTTGGCCCACATCGACCAGCGTTGCGTGTAGCGAGAGGCAGAGAGAAAAAAATGCTGGCGTAGCCGTACATACACCGCCAACAACAGCGTTGCATTGGTCCTCAACTGGTAGGGCGTGCTCTGCGCCTACTCTTTCTCTGCTGGCGCCGTTGGTCCTCCCGAAGATCCATGCCGGTGTGGTCCTAGCCGACAGTGATGCATCAGCACCTTACGAAACCCATGAATGCTTGCATGGTGGTATCTCGGACTTGAGCTGTAGGGCTTTGTGGGCTTACGATACCGTCGCTATAATGGATGGACGGTTCTAAAATGGAAAGCTCGTCGTGGTCGGATATGGTATCCGTTCGATGTTGGCGTCTTTTCCCTTCGGTTGACAGTTTCTACCTTACCCCACCCCTTGTCACGTTATCGTTGTTGATATGCGGGTAGACATCCATCGCTTGTCAGGGTGCATGCCGCCTTCCTTTTACCTTGAGCTTGATTTCTCTTTTCTCCCGGTCTGTGGTAGCGCTCCTGTCTCAAAGCCCACACTCTTTTGTCCAACGTCCCTGGTACCTGGACTCTGCTAGCATATAAGAGCCAGTGCGGAGAACTCACCTCGTTCCTACCCTCTTTTCTTCTTCATCAGCCTCCTCATACGACGAACAACACACTGTACCTCTCTTCCATCTCATCCTTTACAAGTTCGTCTCTTCGTCTTCGCTCATGTCGCTGTCATCTGACTCCATCTAGGTACATTCCGTACAGAAACATTCAGACTCTCTAGACGTCGGAGAGCCTCTCAGGATGGCCATCAGCGTCCAGGAAAGACGTGCTTCCCAGCAAGCAGCGCAGCGCCCGACCCAGCAACATTCTCGAGGCTGCCACCAAACAAAGCGAGACCCGAACCTCTACGACATGGAGACCTTTGGGGGCCAACAGAATCTGTACTCCCCCGCGGAAACCTGGGAGCCCAATCCTCAAAGCCCCGCAATGCCCTTTCGCCGAGCCGGACATCCTCGTCAGCCTTCAGTTGACGCCCACCGTTTATTCACTCCGATCAAGCGACGTCTTCCGCACCCAACCAAGACGGAAAACTCATCATCCACAGCACCGATGGCCAAGAAAGCCCGCACACCAAGCCAAGAACCCGAGGGCTCAGAATACAGACCGAGACTTCTCTCCGTGGAAACCCTTCTTCAGCAGCCCACGGCGCTATCTCCTCCTCACCACCGATACGTCCAACAGCCCGCACAGCACCCTGCCCAACATCAAACCCACTCTTTTGTTCCTTCGCCATCCAACTCACCGATCCCGTCTTTGCTCGTCGCTTCCCGAGCTTTTCCACCACCTCTCCCCGCACCGTCCATGTACCCCCATATGCAGGGTCGCAGATGTTCTGCGTCTCCTCAATCTAGACTCATCAGCCGCGAGGAAAGTTCATCACCCATAATTCCCGTCGCGTCGGCCAATGTACACGGCAATCATCAGTCCGGACAATACGCCAACGCCGGTCCCAGTCCATCATACAGGGGACAGTCCAAAAGACAGGCCAACAGGAGCTCAATAGCAAGCTCAGCAAGCAACACCGGCGCTGGATCGCTAGATCTTCAGCCGGAGGAGAGGCTGGATCAGCAGCCTTCGGTCGAAACCAAGGTGCAAAGGCTGCAGAGCATGACCCTCGAAATGCTAGAGGAAGAGTTTGGTCAATTGGGCGCGGCAACGCTGAAGGATCTCTTCGACGCGAGCCACTGGTGCAAAGATAAGATCAACAAGTCCAGCAATGCAAGAGACAAACTGCTGGGGGTTATCGGAGAGCGCGAACGAAGTGAGCCCAGCGGAAGTGGTCGCTGCGGCTGCTACTACTGCTATGAGATGTACGGGAAAGAGAGATTCTGCAAGGAACAAACCGCCTACGCCATCCTGAAAGCCAACGGCAATTATAAACCTTTAAACGAGAGGCGTAAATACCCCGAATCGACCAACATTGAAAACTTGCGGCGGTTCTGTATGGAATGCGGCGTCCGTCTCCACTTTTACCGGCGCTACCGGCGCTTCTGCACTGATTCATCGTCCGGCCCGGATTGGTGGGTCTGCCGTTGCCGGGTGCTACGCCCCGTTGTGGATGAGGAGGAGCCTTGCCCGGATTGCAACTGCGTTTGCCCGCTCAGAAACCCTGACGAAGACGATGATACCTTTGAGTCGGACGATTCGGATGGGTCGGACGCTTGATCGACGGATGGCAAGCTTGTCTAGAGTCGCAGTCGGCTTGCGACGGCGGTGCACGAGGGGAAGGAGACGGCGTTTCGGAGCACTATGCTCCTGTCTACTGTATCATCAGCTTTTCTTTGTATCTTGGATTCGGTCGCTTCTGGCGAAGTTTGATTTGGCGCAGTCGTCGAAATTCGGAGGGTGTATCTGGAATCCACGGAGGACAACAGCACTCCGGCAGAGTTACACGGAAAATTCGGATTGGTGGGAGGCAAGTTGTCAGAGGACGGTGAGGTATTTTGAAATTTGACCGGAAGGCTTGTTTGCTTTGTGTATGCAGATAGATTTAATGCATGATTTTGGATTGCCCATGTGTCTTTTCTATAACTGTATCCGAAAGAAATTTCTATAAACGCCGAACGCATTCTAATGTCTATGTTTAAATATCGCTTCGACCTGATCAACAGGCATAGAGGCCGGCTCAGTTGTAGCCTGACCTCCCCTTGGTCGACACACCGTGATCCCGAGTGCGGTTGTAGCCGCTGCGGCCTTGAGGAACCTCTCGTCGTCGTTCGCTTTCCGCCATCTTGATGTACTGAGAGCCTTCGCGAAGTCTTCCGCTGGCGTCTCTTTGCCTAGGGCTTGATCTTGATGTCTGGCGACTTGAGCTGCGGGAACTCTGGTAGTCCATGGCTAGCTAGCAATGATGCGAGTGACTGTGTAGCGGTGTGAGCAGGGTCTTCTCATAATTGGTCGCCAGGAGTACTCACCTCGTGAAATTTAAAGCAATGTGCCAGATCGGGTGGTGAACACTAGTTGACTTGGTGTGAATGCTGGATTCAATAGGTTTGTTGATGAAAACACACGGGACTTGACTAGAACGACAACGAGGTTAAATGTCACCCTCGACAGTACTTTATATAGAAAGAAAAGGCCCGTATGAATGATGGAAGCATTTGACAGTCACAGCTATTGGTGGCGATGCGGCAGGGACTTCCATGGCTTGTATATTCCTCCGACAACTGCGCCTTGAGCAAAGTTCACAAGGCGAGAGTATACCTGCGACTCTTGGAGCAGCCCGCCCTTGCATTGAGAAGCGCAAGGCCGAAGGAAGGAAGTTGATAGGTGCAGATTAACTCCATGCTGCATGGAAACAGCCCACTTGACATGTGCCTTTGGCTTGATGATTACTCGGCCGAGGGGGCGCAAGCTCCGTCTGACCTGGGATTCCGTAGCACGGGTCCAGGCGAGAATGGGTCTTCGACGCATCGCAGCGTTCGATGTTCGGACATGGAATGCCAGTAAGAAGATGACCAAAGAAGTCCCCGACCTAGGAAGCCTGTGATTCTTCCAGAAACCGGACGGAAGGGAACGCAGTCTCGTGCAGCGAAAAGGGCTAAATCGGCCGGTGGGCAGACATCCAAGTTTGCTGCAAGGAGCTTGCCATGAGACCCGGAACCCTTCCTAGAGGACCAATGTGACGGAGAGTACTCAGAAGGCGAGGTTTGAGATCTTGGACATGCGAACCATGTACACGGACGGGCCACGGCAGACTGTGCCGAAAAAGCTTGTGGCTCTCCCTGTCCTGGGCGCGGACAACGTCCGTCGATGGAATCCTACCGGCGTTCTCCTGTCCGTGGGCAAAGTATCGGTGCCGGGAACTTTCCAACAAGTCAGATATTGAAGCAAAGGCCGCGAAGAAGCGTCTCAGGTCTGGGAAGCTAGGGCATGGAAGATGCGCGCCTCGAAAAGAGTCTGAAAAGTGGGCGGTGGTCAATTCGCAGACGAGGCGTCGAAGGATTCTCACCGGTCGCGTGGCAGTGACAGAGCTTCTTTTCCTGGCGTGGCTAATCCCCCTGGCTCGGCTGCATCCTGCGAATCCTTTCATGGATGACCCCAGAGGAAGACGTCTCTCAAGAACCAGCCCTACCGGGAAGGCTTACGCTGACAGCTCGGGTTCAATCAATCAAGGACTGCCGTCTCTGAGAGCTTTTTCCATGACAAGCTTTACCGGACCTCCAACACGCGTCACTCGCATACCGAAGCGCAGACCGCATCGAAGCCTGGGAAGGATATCCACAGCTTATACATAGTGAAACCATGTTGTTTCTCTCGGGAGGCTTGCCGGTATCGTATCTTTTTTATTTTTGAGATGAGTAGCGGTGACTCATTAACCCAAGACCAACCGTTGCTGCAAACATGAGCGCTGCCGAAAACAACAATCCAGACAGACCCGCGGGCGGCTAAGTTCGCTTGATGGTGCTAGTTCTCACGGATGCGGCCGGCAACCTCTTCTGACGTCAAGCACCCGTCAGAAACGTTCTTTGCTTCCACGAGGCTTAGCGGGATGGAATCGGCCATCTTCGCTCGGACCCAGATACATACAGTATTCACAGGACGGCCCGTCGCTGCGTTTTGTTTGAAACGGAACCGGCACCCGATTCGAAGATGCAGGAACTCTGAAGCGGGCATCCGAGCCTTCTCCCCCATCGAGACCCGAGACTTGCGACCTTTTCGGCCCGCTGCATATACTGGCGCATCGATATCAATCAAGACGCTAACTAGCATCTTCGAAAAAAAAGTCTAGATTGCTGCCGTCCTGGAAGATAAGCAGGCACACGTCCACTTCAAGCAAAAAGAAAGTGCGACAAAAAGGCGATGCGCAGAAGCAGCCGGCCTATACTACCTACACAGACGAAAGGCAGTCGGAATAAGACTGATTAGAACTCAGATTTCAGAGAGGCGAAAAGTTACAGTCAAAAGTTGAGTCCTCAATCCGTCCCCCTTTTCCCTTCTCTAAAACGCAGAAAAGAGAAGGGAAGAGGCGTAGAAACCGACAAGTCTTTCTCCTAGATACCAAGCCTGTATGCCTGTGTATCACTGTCTTTGTGTCACCCCTTGCCAGATTATCAACATGATCCTAAAGTTTGCCTGGATGGGCCGAACATGGAGTCAAGCCGCCGCGAAAGGAATCAAAACACTGTTTCGGAGATGGCTTTGGATCGCGAACACGTTGAGAGTGGACGTTGTTATCGAACGGACATTTTTGCGGATGGTCATATGTAATCAGCAGCGAGCCCCGCGCCGTCGTTGAAAGCCGTTTTCAAACAACTTAAAGTATCGACCAACCCCCTTGGCGACCGAAACATGGTACTTTCGGTTCCCGCCAGTCACAGTCGGTAGGGAAATGCCCTTAACATTCTCACTAGACAGCCACATTCCGTCAAGGCACTGAAGGGATCTTGGTAGGGATGCCGAGAGCAGAAGAGGCCGGAAGCGTAATGTGGCTGCGACCGTAACGAAGAAGATCGCGAATGTCAAGCCTCTACCTCATCGCGCCATACGACGGCGAAGACGTTGTATGTAGAAGGTAGCGCTCTGTAACTCTCATGTCTCGGTCGGTGGAGATGGAATGGCCACCGACCGAGACCATTATCAGCTGTACGTGAAGTATTAAACGAGCAGGGCGCTCGCCGTTTATTCCACGTCTAACCTTCTCCACTGTCCCAGTCCTTGGCCTTCATACATTTCGATAGTCTAGTCCAGCAAATACCATTGACTCGGCATCACCATCACGATGCAGACTCCGATTTCCAACGTCACCGCCAACAGGAGGTACCTGTCGATCTTCTTCGCCGGTGCCACGGTCCTCCTCCTCCTTGCCACGGTTCACGTCTCTCGTGAGGGTGTCCCCGAGGCTATCAAGCAAACAACAGGATGGAATAGGTGTGTCCTCCCGCCCCAAAGCCTCTCATCATGTGCAATGAAAGGCCTAGGACATTGACATTTCAATCGCAGCGCCCCCAGCAATGGTCACACTTACACCCCAGGACATGTGACTACGTACGGCGGCAAGCACGACAAGCGGCCTACGTTCGCCGACCTGGCCAAGGACTCGGGCACGGATAAGGTGACGGACCACAACTTCGCCATTCTGTACGACAAGTACCTCCCGGCCTTCCGTGACAGTCACGTCAAGATGCTCGAGATCGGTCTCGGCTGCGGCATGGTAAGTCTAGCCCCTGGGCAGCATCGCCTCCTCCCCGATCGCAAGCTTACGCCGTAGTAGTCTTACGGTCCCGGTGCGTCGTTCTCGACTTGGATACAGTACTTCCCCCAGTTGGAGATCAACATCATCGAGTACAACGAGGCTTGTGGCAAGGCATGGGCCGCCGAGCACCCTCAGGCGGCTGTCCACTATGGTGATCAGGCCAACCCGGCGTTCCTCCACGCAGCGGGTGCCGCCGCCACGGCCGATGGTCTCCTCGACATCCTCATCGACGACGGTGGCCACAGCATGCGGCAGCAGGAAGTCAGTCTCATAGAGCTGTGGCAATACGTCCGCCCTGGCGGTGTCTACATCATCGAGGACCTTCACACCAGCTACTTGACCTCGTGGCAGGGCGACCCATCCAGGACAGACGCCACGAAGCGCACCTTCATGCGCTTTCTCTACGAGATTATGGACGACATCATGAGCTTGCCTGCGTACGAGGCTCACATCGAACCCGTCGGCGCCACCAAGTACCCCTTCTCGCATGAGATTCAGAGCATCGACTGTATGGAGGCGATGTGTGTGTTGGTTAAGAAGGAGATTGGAGCGCGATAAGCCGCTTTTTCCAAGGGGTACGAAGGAGTAGCGGGTGGGATGGGAAAGGAGTCCGGTTGTTTCCCCCCTTGTCTGGATACTGGTATGCATCGATTAAGGTACTTCTCAAGCCAGAGCCAGCAAAATGCTTAAACATATTTTACGATTGCATCTCCCACAGTGGCGTCCAGCCAGCCCAAGAAGACTATTAGGCATGCGGAAGCTTGGTGCCTTCGGCTGAGTGAGTGCGACAGAGGATGGCGTCGGGGATAGTTTAGCCTAGGGAGGTGGCGTTTATATTGGCAGATATGCAGAAAAGTTCATCAAGTTGTCTGGATGGGCAGAAATGCACGGCATGCGCCGAAGCTCCCTTGAATTATCGTGCAAATCTTTGGAATGAGGACGGACCCTGGTGCACCCTTGTGTTGGCCTAGTATGTCGGGTCTCATCATCCCTTGCCTCCCGTCAAGAAGCCTCTCTTCTCGATTGCAATCCATACCATATGTCCCTTGAATGTTTAGGAAGGAGGATGGAAGTCGCCCCTTCTCTCCTGAGATTTAATATACTTCTCTTCTTAAGCAGGTACTAGATCGAGACTTCCGTGTACACCACGGGAAGCCACGCTTACAAACATTCAAGGGCTGTGTAGTGCACATTCTGGCGACTCCCCTCCTCCTTCCTACTTAATCTAACTGGGCCACCAGCAGCACTTCAATTGTCCTCTCTTTATCCTCCGCCTTTGAAGAAAGCAGTCGGCCTTCCTCTTGGATCCGCAATCGAAGCATAATCACAACTTGACTCTCGATTCAAAGATCAACCTCCACCATGGGTTTGCCCGCCAGCAACCGCCGCGTCGTCCAGATGCTCTGGCTGGCTGCCGGATTGCTCTTCGTGGTCGCCCTCCTGTCTGTCATGGGCGGCTCCTCACCTCAGGCCAAGGAGTGGGCGGCAAACAAGGTCGGCTCCATCGCCAATCTCGGATCCGGCCGTCCCTCGCTGCGTGAGGCCATGGCAAGATCCGAGGCCATCTGGAAGAAGACGGTCCGACAGCGTCACGAGATGATCGCTGCCGATTACGGTGATGCTTCCAAGATGCCCATGTATGAACCCCTTTCCAGTTATCCTGCACTGATAAACCAGGAAATTCAGATGGCTGACTATCCATCTTCGCATCCACCAGGTTCCCTGCCAGCGACCAGGAAGCGTACAAGACGAACCCGTACTCGATCTGGGACTTCGCCCCAGCTTCATGGAGCTGCCCTCACGAGGTGGAACGCGTCGGCCGCATGGGAGACGGTGGCAAATGGGTATGCGGCATGTCGCAATACGTCAACTACCCCAAGAACAAGCAGTGCGTCATCTACTCGTTTGGTGTTCGTGACGAGTCTAGCTTCGGTAAGTTGCCCGCCATAGCTGTGAGTATCGGGGATGCCGTTTCCTGACAAAGTTCGCCCATCAGAGAACGAAATGCTGAGCCGCACGCCTTGCTATATCTGGGCCTACGACTTCTCTGTTGTCGACTTTGGCGAGCAGCTGGAGGCTTCCAACCGCCCTCGTGCCACGTTCCTTCAGGCCGGTATTGCCGGAAAGACGAACCTGGACGCGAACCCTCCATTCTACAGCATTGCCGACTTGATGGAAATGAACGGCCATCAGTACATGTACGCATACCTCCCCACCTACCGACTTCCGCACTGAATATATATACTGATGTGGCGATCTCACAGTGACATTCTCAAGATGGACATTGAGACGGCCGAGTTCGAGGCCATGGACTGGTTCATGGCCGACTTTGCCAGCGGAGAGTTCCCTATCGGCCAGCTCATGATTGAAATCCACTTCTTCCATCAGAGGGACTCCAAGGTGTTCCTCGACTGGTGGGAGCGCATGGAGGCGCGTGGCCTGCGTCCTACTTGGACCGAGCCCAATCTGCTCGGTGTCACAATGGGTGAGGCCCTCCCTCTTCTCGCCGAGTACACGTTGGTCAACGTCGAGGATCGCAACAACATCCTCTTCCGCGGCAGGTAAACTCACTGAGCATACGGTGTTTGGTATCATGTATGGTGTTACTGCATGGCTTCAAGGGTGTTGCCGGTACATGCGAATGGCAAATAACTTGTGTGGATATGGATGTCCTATTAGTTCAGTTAATGTGTGAATTATGGACTCGTCTTCCCCAACGTTCGCCTATGATTTACAGTCACAAACTTTGACGACGGTCTGCCGCACAGCCCAAGACGGAGCGGCCCGTTAGTCGGCGGCGGTCGGCGATATCACGGGCCATAACCCGGAGTTGTCATTCTATGATCCTTTAAAGAGACGCAGCTGAGATGGGACTAAAGGCAGACGAAAATTCAATCATTCGGTCGAACCTCGGCACCTTCCAGAGTTGGACCATGGTTCTGCAAATGGCGGTCGAGAAGTTTAAATACTGCCAATTCCAGGGATCGTTCGTGGGCAAACGGCACAAAACCAAAAAAAGGTTTCCTTCCTGCTACGAAAGCGCTGCATGTCAGCTTGTCAGTCTCGTGCGCTAAATCTCTTCTTTCCCCAACCCTCTCCCCGCCCTCCCTGGTTTCCCCTGGCATAGCTCGATCCCTCATTTGCCGTGGTCAAAAGTCTGGCCTATCGTTGCCCTGGCTTCCCCTGGCCGTAATGCGGTCAGCCAGTCCGAGGAGGGTCGCGTCCGTCCCACGATGTCTGCGCGCGGCGACAAAGCTTATTTGGACCCTGCTCCGTCCAAGTTTTGACTACGCAGCTGTAGACCGGATGGCGTCCGAGTGTCAGGGCGGGCGTAGGCGGAGTTTCTTGATTGTGGCAGATCGGTTCACGTACTGATGGGATGGTTTGTGTGCAAAGTAGTTGGTAAGTGTGTCATTACGATGATCTTTTTGTCATGATTTTACAGGATTGAACGTGCAGGGGCTCTTTTTTTTCATTGCACCACACACTTGCTGGGCAGTCCACACGGTCCAGACTTGACGTCCTTATCTTCAAGTTCCTTCGGCGCCCGGCTCTCCGTCGCGGGCGGATCCTTCTTGACCGGGGCCGGCTTGTCCGCTCCGTTGGTACCGTTGGTTGTGCCGTTCTCCACCTTGGCACCGTCCTTGCTGCCATGCAGTCAACCGACGTGCTTGGCAACAGTCTCGTAGAAGGACTGGCCCTGGATGCGGGCGATCTCAAGCTCCTTCTCGGAGGGCTGGCGAGAGCCGTCGGCACCGGCGAAGGTGCCGGCGCCCCAGGGACCGCCGCCATGGACCTCGCTGAGGTCGGCCAGCAAGGGGAAGGCCTTGGCGTAGCCGAAGGGGACGTAGATGATGCCGTGGTGAGCGAGGGTGGACATGGCGGCGATGGCGGTGGACTCCTGGCCGCCACCGAGGGAGGCGGTGGAGATGAAGAGGCCGGCGAGCTTGCCCCAGTAGCCACCGGAGCTCCATTGCCTGCCGGTCTTGTCCCAGAAGGTCTTCCACTGGGCGGGGAAGGTGCCGTATCTGGTGGGGATGCCGAGGAGGAAGGCGTCGTAGGACTCGAGGGTAGTGGGGTCCTCGAGGACGGGAATGTCGCTGGGCTTGGGGGGAGCGCCCATCTTGGTGAGGACCTCCTCGGGGAGGGTCTCAGCGATCCTGTTGAGTGCACAATGGTTAGGCGGGTTGCAAGCGACTTGGGGCGGAGTCGTTGTTTGTAGTGTAAGACGTACTGGAAGAGGTCGGCGGTGCCGCCGGCCTTCTCGATACCGGCCTTCTCGGCCTCGGCCAGGGTACGGATGTGGCCGTACATGGAGTACTGTTGTGAGGGCGCACGGGATTAGCATGGCGGTCTTAAGGGCAGGGTTGGAGTTGAGTTGGCGATCGCGGCGGGGTTCAGGGCGCCGAGGTGCGGGCAACGCGTATCGAGGCGTCATGATTGTATGCGGGAGTCGTCATGTTGTCTGCAGAACGAGGCCTTCGGATGCAGCCAGAGGCATCGAAGGGGACCGACTGTACACAAGGCATGCGGTATACATGGAAAGGGAGACAGAAGTTGCCAAGCCACCGTTGAGGTTGGGAGAGGTAAGGTAGTAAGGTGGTAAGGTAGCGGCGGGTGGGGGGAGGGGCAGAGAACAGGACAGAAGAAATTGCCCGATTAGGAAAGAAGAGCTACTGGCTGGCGGTAGGTACTTACGTAGACGATAGCGATCTTGGGAGCCATTGTGATGGATGGGTGTCTCTGTAAGACGAATTGATAGGAAAGGGAGGGTATCGATTGCAGTGAAGAGAGGAAATCAGTGCTCAACAAAGAAAACTGGTGAGGGAAGGGAACGAGAGATGTTGTCTGGTGGGAAGGAGCACATCTTCTTATATCAATCTACCTTACCTACCTTAGCAAGGTAAGGAAGGTACAGTACCAGGGTACGGATACGTTACCACGCAAGGCCGGCAGCTTGGCCAGGCACGGAAACGTCTAGAGAGGGGCTGGATGGGTTTGGGGTTTGGATACGGTGGTGGTGCATCATCAAAGGCACGCTAGACTCGGGCAGGGCAGGCCAGCTAGACGGGCGTCAAGGTAGGTAGGTAGGTAGGTAGGTAGGTAGGTACTGCCAAGTTCCCTTTGGATCTGGACGATGAGGTGCGGTTTCATCCAGCTTCAACGGCCAAGAGCTGGGCTGCTGCTCAGCTAAGGTGCTGTAAGCAAGCGCGCGACAATTGACAAACAGCCAGGAAGGAAAGCAGCTGCCCTGCCCCTGCCCGGCATGGGGAGCTACGGCTGCTGCCCCTCCAAGCTGGTCCATGCTCCGCTGCGGGGCTGGCCTGCTTGCTACCTTACCCGACCTCAGGTACCCTGGGCAAGCTAGGTACAGATACCTTGGATTCGTGATCTCAACATACCTTACTATCCGTACCTAGTTGAGTACTTACCCGACATACTGTTTCTGTGCAATGAAAGTCTCACAAAAAACTGATCACAGGAAACAGACACAATCCGAATCGGAGCCGCGGGCGAGGATGGGTTGCGATAGGCACGTCAGGTCGCGACGCAACATCCAATTCAGCCATGATGCAAGCTACCCGGAGAACACCACCATCTTGCCCATCGAACCATGTCCAAAACCACCCGTGCCGACCTGCTTCAGTAGCTGCCCTGCAACAGATGGCAGTGATCCGTGGCCCAGCAGCGGGGGGGGGCTGAAAGAGACGAGGGTGCTGAATAAGTGCTTAACAACGCCATCAGCTATCATAAGCCTTACGAATACACAGGCAATCCCTCTCCTCGACCACCTTGTCGGTCGTGGGGTAAGGGCGGCACTTCCATTGACACCTTAGTCTCGCCAACCTGGCAGCCAACGGTGGGGGGGGGCTCTTCTTGTGCCCTTCTCTGGAGGAGCGCAAACACTTTCGGATCACGGGTGTATCACGGATTGGCCTCTTGCCGTCGCCTCGAATTGGCATGACGAATCGCGAGACGAACCTAACATCACGAGCGTTCCTCACTTAGAGGCCCTCGAGGGTCAAAGCTCACCCACACGGCGGATGGGATCAGGTACCAAAGTCTGTTCTCCCTCCATCGTTGCTAGGTACCGGAGCCGAAGGCATCCTTGCGAGCGACGTCCGGAGTAGCGCCAGCCAAGGGGAACGAAGCAACGCCGTTGGCGGTGACGACCGATGGTAGGACGAGGAGATTAGTCTTGACTGACAAATGGCAGCCCATCTCCTTCTACGGAGCTCAGAACACGATGAGCCAATGAACGCTGGGCATTCCAGTGTCTGGGACTGCACGGAGCATCTTTTCTTCATGACTTTCCATAGTACACGTGGGACTCCTACTCCCTCTGACCGACCACCGACGGTTGCGCCCATCGAAATCGTCGTCGGATATCCATAGGCCCATCAGATCACAAAGCAGATGGTCGCAGGTGCCGTCAAACGCCGTCAGCATTCAGTGGAGAGAGACATGGACTGGACCCGACCAGCTGCGGCACACACCCCACAAATTGTCACTGTCATCCGCGCGCGGGTCTGAGTTAAGCGGTTGCTAAGCTGCACCAGCGCCATGATCCAAGGATGAATCAGCAACACACAGCGCTAGACCCTCACCTGCCGCCGTAATAGGGCGCCCTCGCCGCCGCTGGTGCGGATCCGCACATGGCCTATAGTACCTTACCTTCATGAATCGCTGGCTAGTACCTTAGCCTTCATTTTCGACATCTGGTTTGATCCTGTCCGTTATCGAGATCTCCTACGAGGTGACTCCTGAGGTCCAGGTCTCGCTAGAACGACTTGGCTTCGCTGACGGGGTCGCGGAGCAGCCAATACCTATATCGAGCCTTATCCGCACCACGAAAATGAAGCGCATGTCTGCTTCCGATGCATCGACGGACCCTCACCGCCAACCTCGCCGCACTCTTACTTTGCAACTCTCCGATTCAGTGACGCAGATGGTAGGTAAACGAGTTCCACTCCGTGTGCCAAAATTGGCAAGCGCCCGCCGACCTTGGTGGGGTCCGGACCGTCACGCTGGATATATCAACATGCTCGTTCTCGGTGAGCCGGGTCGGTGAACTGAGGTGTGCGCTCTCACCTGGCGCTAGCCTCCCACGCCCGTATCTGGCTGGCAACGGCTTCACACATTTCAGGTTGTGAATTGCTTCGCTATCCCAAGCACTCTGCCTTGTGCATCTCTGATTGGCATCCTGACCATATCAAGTGAGATGGGTGACTAGTGACTTGTAATTCCCCAAAACGGAAGCGGTCTTTCGCTGCACCCTTGGCCACCTCACAGTGGAGTGTCAGCATTGGCATCAGCATAGGAAACTCGTAAGTGTCAATCATTCATATTATCTGATTACAGTAGCTCCATCTCTCGCCTTCTGTCTCGGGTCCAAAATCTTTGAGCAACGCATCTTAAGCCTCACAATGGGCCAAGAAGCCTCCAAGCCGAAGCTCGGGACCAAGCTTCAGGTCATCGGAGCCGGCCTCCCCCGAACTGGCACGGCCTCCTTCAGCAAAGCCCTCAAGATCCTCCTTAACGGCCCCGTCCATCACGGCGGCACCCAAGTCACCAGGGGCCCGGAATCCGAAATCCGCTCCTGGATCACCGCTCTCGAGCACACCCCGATCAAGTCAGCCGAGGACGACAAAGTCGTCCGGGAGACGCTGAGAAACCACCTGGACGACGGCTTTGCCGCCGTGCTCGATGTGCCCGGCATGCTCTTCCTCGAGGAGCTGCTGGAGATGCACCCCGGCGTCAAGGTCATCTGCACCGTCCGCGACCCGGACGCGTGGGTCCGGAGCATCCAAAAGACGGGCAACGCATCTCTGCAGGCCTTTCTGTCCTTTGCACTATTCCTAGTCCCGACCATGCGCTGGTTCCCGCGGTACATTGCCGCGATCCCCAAGGGCCGCTGGGGCGAGCTATTCCCCCACGAAGCTCCTGTCCCGGACCGCGGCGTGTGGGACACCCATCAGGCGTGGCTGAGAAGGGTGGTTCCCGCGGATCAGCTGGTGTTCTATCACGTCAAGGACGGATGGGAGCCTCTGTGCAAGGCTCTCGAAAAGCCGATCCCGGATGTGCCGTTTCCGAAAATCAACGACGGGGACGCGATGGATGCTTTTGCAAAAGAGCAAATCATGCGCGGGCTGGCCCGTTGGGCGATTGTCTTTGGCGGCGCCGCGGCAGTGGCTTGCGGTTGGTGGATGCGTTGACTCTACAAGTGCGCGTCTTGATGGTCGTGATCGACGTGAAACAGCTTCCTCTGAATATAAACGATTGCAATACATTATTACTGGCCACTAATTCAGGCCTTTAGAGACCGCTCCTGCTTCAGCTGGAAGATCTTGGCCAAAGTGAAGCAGAAGCAACCCACCGTCAGAGCCGCCGCTCCGTACCCGATCATGGCCGCCCCCGCAGCAAGCGACGTCTGCACGTACACCGCGCTGATCTTGTCCGCGAGGTAGTTCGGGACCACGCGTCCGGGGATGCTCCCCGCGCTCAGCAGCGTCACGAAGTACGACGAGAAGGACGCCGGGCCGATGCTGCGGCTGACGGCGAACAGCTGGATGTAGAAGAAGGCAATGTACATGGACAGGAACGCGAAGAAGGAGCCGACCATGACCAGCATGAAGGCAGGGTCGCGCAGCGCCGTCCGGTCGATCAGGCTCCGCTTGTGGCCCGACGGCGGCAGGCGGGTGTGCATCCACACGGCCGGGATGACGGACAGCCCGAGCAGGATGAAGCCCATGATGCGCGTCGCCCACCCGAAGCCGATGACGGGTTGCAGCCGCCCGAAGATGATGGGGAACACCATGCCCGCGATCGGGGAGCCCGTCGCCGCGATGCCGATGACGAAGGAGCGCCGCTTGAGGAAGTACTGGCTGAGGATCGCCGTCGAGGGGAGAAAGGTCAGCCCGCAGCCGAGCCCGATGCACACGCCCTGCGCGAGCAGGACCTGCCAATAGGTGGTGCACAGCGAGGTCATGAACTGGCCGAGGAGGATGAGGAAGAGCCCCGCCCAGAGGAGCTCGCGGAAGTAGCCCGCGTCGTACAGCGGGCCGGAGATGGGCCCGACGAGCATCAGCAGCGCGCCTTGCAGCGATCCGATCCAGGAGATGGCGGAGGGCGTCGCGGCGAGGGTCGTCTCGTAGTAGGTCTGGTACACGCCGAAGGTGTTGACGAGGCCCCATGTAGCGGCGAGAACGACCCAGGACCCAAGGACCTGGAGCCAGGCCTCGAGCCCGCCATCCGGGACGGCGCCGGGGTCGGATGTCGTGGGTGCCGCCGCCGTCGATGGTTGGGTTTCGGGGTCGTTGTCCGAGTTCGAGCCGGGCGTGAGAGTCGTTTCGGAGGGGTGGTTTGATGAGCGGAGGCCCGGTGGCGGCGGCGCGGAGCCGTGCTTCTCATCGGCTTCGGCGGCCGGGTCTCGGGCCGAAGACATGCTCTAGTTTTTTTTAGAGTTGGGAACTTTGCTCGTCGCTTCGTGGTGATGTTGTCCCGAGAGGGGGATCGTTGGTTCATGCAAGCCTCCTTGGCGGATGAACCTTGCTCGTTGCGACGTTGCGTGGGCGATCCTTTCGAAGATCTAGTCGGGAAATCTGCCCGGCGGCTCAAGTCGATGTTATAAGTGAGAAGAAGGAGCGATTAAACATTAAATAGGTGTTCTCCCCAACGAGCGTGGTCTTATCCTGATCTGACGCCGAGCAAAAGGAAACGAAAGGTCGGAAGATGTATTAGAAATCGGGAAGTGGAAGCGGCAAAGGACCAGTGGCGGCGGCAGCAGACGGACGGACATTTAAAAAAGGGGATGGGAAACAATGGAACTCTATTGCACCATTTGCAAGGGTCCACTGTTCCCTATCTTTGGGGCTTATTCAAAAGGAAAAAAAAAATCTTTGTTGATGGATTTGAGATGCGCATCCGCCACCTCGTCCCGGCAGTGCGGACGCCAGGGCATGGGAGGGTTGCGATCGGGAGGCTTCTCCCGAGAAAGTCATGCCTTGGATGTCCAGCTAATACACCTTGGGTACTAGTAGTAAACATGCCTAAAGGATGGGTGAAGATGTAAGTGATTCCCATCGTAGCCAGTTCCCGACAACTGAGAGCCGCAACTGGTCTTTTCCAGCAACAAGCACCCCCGTCTCCAGGCGAGGCCAAACATGTTGGCAGGGTGAAGGCAACAAAAGAAGCAGAAGCAGGCGTGAAAGATTGCCGACGTCAACTCCCGTCCTTTGCTCGTCTCCGCTATATTCCCACCGGCTAGGCCGAGTCTAGCTTAGGCTTCCCGGTGCACTGACGACTGGACCCTTGGGAACTCGAATGATTTCCACATTTTGACGACGACGACGATAACGGAGGGCCCACGGGCGAGGATGTTTTCGGCGGTATGCGGCCGCCGAGGGCGGCGCGGACGGGCCCCATGCCGGAGGCCATTTGCATCCGAGACTTTCGGTCTCGTTGGAGGTGATGGGAGTGGAGCTCGCTCATACGATGATGAAGTCGGTCAAAGCTGGCTCGCAAGCCTAGGGCCAGCGGTTGAGCGGTGCTCTGGGGCTTCAGCTCTGACGTGGTAGGTGAGCGAAAGCTTGCTGTACTCACAAAGCGAACTATCTCAGATGATGTGAAGTCAACTGCAGAACGCAAAAGTCAAAGAAGAAAATTCAGGGCCCAGCAAATGGACGGGAGCTGTTCTTCGGATGAAGCTGGCTTGCGCCTGCGCGAGGGCTCCACACACTCCACGCTAGGGTACTCGGGTAGTGAAACAGCTGCGGAAACCATCGGGCAACTTGGCCGAGCGGTCTAAGGCGCCAGACTCAAGCGACGAGCTTGTCCTTGCAAAGGACTGTATTCTGGTATCGAAAGATGCGTGAGTTCGAATCTCACAGTTGTCATTTTTGCCTTTTTATTCTCGTCGGAGTGATCCGAAAGAATGTTGTTTTTGATTCGAGATACTTACTTACTTAGTGCAAGCAGTATGGTGCGAATTGTCAATCATCAGCTACTATTATTAGCTATGTTGATCCCTCACGAGAACGAACCCAGCTGCCCAGTGGGGATTATGCTTAACCCGTTAGGCTTTGCGCTTGGCTTTGGCAGCCTGCAAGTGCGAATGTTGGCGCAAATCTTGTGGGCGCATGGGTAAAGTATCTCATTCACCACCGACCTCACTCAATCCATCCCAATCATTGCGACCGAATTTCGGATTTCTACCATCGCAAGTATTATTCAGGGAAAAGAGAATACACGCACATTTGGAACAGAACAGGCCACTCAATCCAAAGTCCTTTCGCCCAGGGTACAGACAGACGCACGGGTCACCGTTTCCCGCCGCTCCGCCGTTCTCAGACACGAAGTGTCGGATCCCCTTCACATCATCGACCGGTCAGCAACGCCACGCACCGCCGTTGGGAGGGACATCAGCCCAGAGGGTGTTTCACGTTGGCCGGATAATGGGGAGACATGATGTCGCGTCCTCGGCTGGCGGCTCAGAAGTCTGGGCCTTGGATTTTCTACCATTCAATGATCGATTGAAGCTCTCCATAGTTCGAGCTGCATCTTGTTCCTCGAGAGAAGACAAAACACACTTTGGTTTTGTTACCCAGTTTCTTTTTTAGTGTTTTAGAAAGAGATTTGTTTTTACTAATAAGCTTCAAGGCGTTGACAGATATCCTGCCATTTGGCCTCATCTCTCAAGGTTGCAGAGGACCCTGAGGGAAAGGATCAGCGTGGCTATAACTAGCCAAAACACACACAACCATTGTCGTCGGTACTCACTCATCAGGAACTCCTCGTTCCCTATCCTACGACAACCGAGGCCATGAATCACGGCAGCGCGCCTTACTCAGACACCCGCCGCGGTGTCTCGCATCACAATGACTCCATGACAGACATCAGCGTGTCGCTGCTCAGCGAAGACGACAAGTCATGGAAGCAAGCAGACATCGAAGACAGCGGTGGTTGCGCAACAAGACGAAGCCGGTGCGCCAAGAAATGCGAGGTCTTTAGGCGATGGCGCTGGGTATTCGATACGGCTTTGATTCTTGTCGTCATCGGCCTCCTCGTCGAGAGGCGATACCTCCAGTCACCCGCCCGCGACAAGCGCCTCGAACCCGTCGGCGACCTCACAGGCTTCGCGCCAGAATGTTTGTCTCTTTTCGTCCCAGTTGAAACCCCTCCTGGCTAACACAAGAAACTTGTAGTCACCCAGCAAATAACAACCTTCCACCCGACAACAGACTTCGTCCCCGACGACCCAAAGTCGCTCTTCACCAACGCCTCCCTCCAGGAAAACTGGCTCAAAATGGTGCCCCGCGGCCTTGGCTACCTCTGGGTCAAGAACCCGCGCGCCCACAGCAACCTCCCCGTGCCGCTGCCCGAGTTCGCCCCGCGCACCGTCTTCACCACCTCCATGACGCACCAGCTGCACTGCCTGTACGCCATCCTGGAGAGCTACGCCGGCCTCTCAGTCAACGGCAGCCCCGCCGTCGACATGCACTCCCACATACCCGAGGGCACCGAGGGCGCCGGCGGGCCCTGGCACCTCCAGCACTGCTTCGAGTACCTGCGCCAGGCCATCCTGTGTTCGGGCGATGTCGCGCTTGAGGGCACCCAGACGACGTTTCCCCCCGGGTTCACGGGCAGCGACGGGTGGGACGCGAAGCACGTGTGCAAGGACCCCAAGCAGGTGTATGAGTACCTCGACAAGAACCGCGCATTGGATGATCACTGGATTTGATGATGTCTTGGGATGAAAAATTGGAGTTTTGGGTTATCGGCGTTTTGGGACGGGGGGTGCTCACTTTACGGCCATGGCTTCGCAAAGCATGGATGAATTGAATGAAAATACTTTATATAAATATAGGTCGGCCGAAGTTTTGAAAGGCACATTTTCTTAGCAAATCAAGCCATCTTTTTTTCCACCTTCGCCAGTCTACAATGAATCGTTGCGTGGCTATATTGAGTGAGAAACGGTACAGCACACGCAATGACAATCAAAAAGCATCAGTCGTGAGAAACGGCAAAAGGTAATGGACGTTTAGGGGATTGAACCCTAGACCTTCCGCAGATGCGAGGATGCAAAGCGGACGCGCTACCACTGCGCCAAACGCCCACCAACGCGTTATGTGAATAACTTCGGATACTGTCATCCGCTCCCAGACCAGTAGATGTACGACGAGCACAAATGTTGCATATTCACTCAGCATAGTAAATCCCGCTACAGCTTTGCATTTGCTAATCGTCAAGTGCTTTTGAACAGTCGCTCTGCGCGTCTCTTGCTTTTCACCTATTATGATAAGCGTTGTGCAGAGGATGGAACATCTTGATGTACAAGACCTCAGGTGACTGGGAACACCACCAAACACATGTAGTCCGTGTTGGGGCTTGCTGTACGAGACAGAAAGAACAGTTCGTTTGAGACAGGCCGCGAGAAGTGATCGCAAAATGAACCGAGGATTTCCGGGATCCGGAAAGACTCATTGATAATACTCTACCTTTTCCGGCTGTCGTCTGATGGGTCCCTGTCTCTCTCTGAACGGCGTTGGACATCTTCGATTCTGCTTGTACCTGCTAAGGCAAATGCATATAGCGCATGACATTTCCGCAAGTCTTTTTCACGGATAGTCCAGTCTCTTGTATTGCTTGTCTTTGACTCGGTGCAGGGCTGGAGGCAAATTCAAGCATTAGGCCAAGATGCTTGGCATGTGCAAACGGGTCAGGACCCAAAATCAAGACTAGGCCAAGCAACAGGAATTGAACTTCGACTTGACCCCAGCAACTTGGCCATGTCATAAGAGCAAGGGTTACTTCCATACAATGCAGATCATAAAGCATACCTTCCGTGCACTCGGACAGCACTCGGCAGAGAATAACGTCAAGAGCAGTAGAATCACTGAGCACAGAGAGTCATTTTCAAAGTGAAAGCTTGAAATGATTGCTTCGAAATATGATGGCACCTCGGGCGCGCAGGCCGCAGAGGTGGTAAACCTCCTGAACACGCTTTGGTATCCTTTATAACTCCCTGTCCAGGCCGAGATTCGCCCAACGCCGATATCCAGTTTACTGGTAAGGTACTATACAATGATTCTGGAGAGCTTGTCTCGTCCTGACAGCACTCGCTCAGTGTGTATGTGATTTGCCGATTCCGGCCATATGTATCAAAAAAGATCGCCACCAAATTTTATTCCCTTGCAAAGGAGGCTCATTAAATCCAGCCGTCATTCATCCGGTTTTCTTTCTTCTCTCCTAACCAGTGCCGGCCATCACCTCTCGTCGTCACGAGGTCTGGCGCTGGATGGCTCAATCACGATCTGTGGTAATTGTTGTAGTCGAAGGCTTGGTAATTGTGGTATCTTCCTCTGCTGGCTTTGTTGGCTTTGCTGCCCAGATTGGCCAGTCGTATGCTCCTCCGCGGCCAAGTCGGCCATATTTGAGGCGAGATTTTCTGCGCGTTGTTGAGAGGGTCCAGGATAAGTCGGAGGGGGTTCGACGTTTGGCTGAGGGGTGTTGCTTCTGGAGTGTTCATCATCGAGGGAAACTTCGTCGTATCCGGGAGGAGAGTAGATGGGGATGCCAGCCTCTCCAACATCGGCCTCGATAATCTCAGGGCTCGAACCGGCTCTCGTATCTAGACGAGGCGTATCTGGTCGCGAGTTTGCCCGAGATCTCGGCAGTCCAGGGGAGGGGAGGTCGCTGTCTATACTCATGACGGAGCTCCCTCTCCTGTGGCCCGACTCGGCAACAGACCTGGTTGATGTGGCGGCGATACTAGCGGCGTCCGACAACAAGCCCATCCTCTCACTTTCCTGACTGTTGGCTCGGATTCGGGTGCCATCGTGACGTGCAACTCCAAGATCGGCGTAGGATACGCTGGAAACATTCCTTTGGCGTTCGGCCTTGATACGTTCATGCTCCTCGCGAAGGACACCAACGGCGCTGTTGCTACTAGCGTTGCGGGCTTGTGTGCGAATATTCTCCAGGGCAACGTGATCGCCACGGTC
Source organism: Colletotrichum kahawae (assembly GCA_032988895.1). Taxonomy (NCBI): domain Eukaryota; kingdom Fungi; phylum Ascomycota; class Sordariomycetes; order Glomerellales; family Glomerellaceae; genus Colletotrichum; species Colletotrichum kahawae. The sequence continues at coordinate 13,554 of VYYT01000098.1, read as the reverse complement.
TCGTGCTTCGCGACGCTCTCTCCTCCTTTCCTCGCGTTCGGCGAGTTCTTGTCGTCGAGCCAGGCGGATCTGGTACAGTGCTTCCATCTCTTGATCACGCAGTTCCTCCTCATTCTCCTCCGTCGGGTACTCAATGACAACATCCACACCGCCACGCTCGCCCTCGCGACCCAAAACCTGTTCGTTATCGTTGGCATCGGCTCTGTAGGCTGGCAGGGTCATAACGGAGCGAATAGAGGTGTTGCGGTTCACAGCGCTGTTGGGGGAGCGGCTGTCGGCTTGAGATTGGTTGGCGGAGGCATCGAAGCGCAGGGAAGTCGGGCGAGTACGGGAGCTGCGGGTGGCTAGCTGTTCGGTGGAGTTTGATTCTTCATCCTGAGCCTGTTGGTACCTGCTTCGGCCAGCGCCCGTGTTCCATATTTTGAGGAAGCCTCCACGGGAGGAGTTTTTCGAGGGCTTGCGATTGCGTCGAGAGGCGCGGAAGGAGAAGATTACAAAGGCGACGAAGATGATGAGGACTAGGGCGGCGAGGATTGCCTGTATTGGCGATAGGTGTTAGTGGTGTTGTTGACTGACACGAGCGGCCCGGGGCCATGGCATGATGGTGTACTTACAATGATGGTGACTTTCCTGGGATCGCTATCGCCGTCACGGCGACGCAAGGCCCTGGAGGAGTGCTCTCGAGCAGCTCCCAGCAACTGCAGAGGTATTCGCATATTGAGATACATGTTGGTAAAGAAACGAGTGACAAAGGATGGAGGGCGCAGAGCGGAAGAGGCGGCGGTTAAGAGGGCGGAGGTGACTAAGGTAAGGCGCAAGGCGAATTACGGCGGGGCGTCCCAGCTGCGCAGGGCAAAAAATAAGCGTCAGAGCTGGGACATTGAAAACCGACAATGGATAACAGCAGATGGAGAAGCGGAATATGGAGGAATTCGCGACGCGCAAAATGTAATCGAAGTCGGCTGCGAGAAGGGTTTTCTTCCGTCGGGTTGAAGACGCGGGACGAGACAGGAAGGAGGCAAGCAGCGACGGGAAGCGCAGACTGCTCGCTGGTAGGTGTGTGTGTGAGTGTGTGTGAGGGAGAGGTGCGGATGAGGTGAGCGAGGTGAGGCAAGGTAAGGTCAGGAAGGAATGGAACAACAGGTGCAGGACAGAGGTGCAGGTCCCAGTTTGCAGGCAAGGTCCCGGGGGGCAACCCAAAGGCCAGGTCCAGGTCCAGGTTCAGGACCAGGACCAGGTGCGTTGGTGTACGAGGATTCCAGGTGGGACACGGGATGGGGATTGGAGAGGGTGCCAGTGGGTGTTCAGCCAGGAGGTGTAAGAGATGGAAATGGACACTGCAAAGTGCCTCTTGGGGTACCTATTTGGGGACCGACCTCGCCTTATTATTAGCAGGAGCTGAGGGTGGAGGAGAGGGGGTTTGAATGAGAGAAAGAGAGAAGAGCAGTGAAGGGTTTAAGCATAGGTACCTAGGTAGGTAAGGATGGATATGAATAAGGTATGGAAATGGATATGGAGATGGATTCCAGATTATGGATTATGGGAAGGAGGGACGTGGAGGCAGCAGCGTCAAGTCACGGTCACAGGTTGACCGTCAGCCCGGGCAGGCAGGAGGAGGTCAGGTCCCGTCAGCACCACCGTTCATTCCCGTCCCTTCCCCATTTGCAGTTCCAGCCAAGCCTTTTCCTTTTTTTTTCTTTTTTTTTCTTCCGTCCGTCTCTGTCTCTCGTGCCTGCCGTCTCGTTCTCCTTTCGAGCATCTGCAGCTCCGGATGCAATGCAATGCTCGGTGCACCCAGTGCATCAATCACTCATTTCGCAGACAACTCCCAAAAACTGCAATCATCCAGTGTCATCACCCACCACCAACTGGACAGTAGTAGTTCACCTACCCAATGCTGTGCAAAGGCCGTCCCTCCGCCGACAACCCTGGGCCTCCAAAAACACGACCTCGACGGAAACACTAACGTCCCACCCCGGGTTCGTGTATGCTCCTTAGTGGGGCGCCGGCGGCGGGAACCGCCAGACCCTGGGCCAATCAGCCGTCCCCTCTGCTGCGACGATGCGAGTCGTCGCGTCCTCTGCAAAGGACCCCGCGGATACAGTACACAGCAAGCTCGATGATATCAGACCAAGAGACACCGCCCGTCCCTGATGGCTGGTTCTGCGCCCGAAGGGACCGAACCGCCACGGAAGACACGGACACCCAAGAGGCTATGCCCGTTGACCCACGACGACGTCCACACTGGATGAGTCTCTCCGGATGGCAGGGGAAGCAATCAATGCAAATTTTGAGTTTGCAGAAGATGGCACCTGTCCAATTGGTGTTCGTCGAATGAACAACCCCTCGACTTTTGATCTATTGCACCCGGCAACATACGTGACGGGAAACACGAACCGGCGAAACAATGCGGAGGGAAGAGCCCTGTCGTGTCGAGCAAACGGACCAAGCCGAATCTCGGGAACCGACCTCTCCATCAATGCGTCTCCCGCTTCCCTCGATTAGATTCAAGCAATTGGTATTCCCTCGGCCTTCACCGACGAACCACTTCACGCGCCCATCTCCAGCTGGATCGGAAGCCATCTCTCGAGCCCATCTCCGCTGCGTATGCCGTCAGACCCTAACATTCCCAGTTCAACATCAGCCATCAAGCCACCAAGCCATCGCCGCCTCATTACCAGTCAGCCCAACCCCGACCTCCAGTCTCGGGGCTTGAGGCGGTGCGCCAGGCGGTGCTGCCGCCAAACCTGTTGGTCAATCGTCAGTGGTCACCACCACCCAGCCCTGCCCACTTCTCCGGCCCCTCGGTCCATGGCTGTCCTGGCTGCTGCAACGCTACAACGCTCCATTCAATCCCACTCTGTCCAAACGCTCACCACAAAGTATCGAGACCCAAAACTTTTGGACCACCACAGCGTCACTTCTCCATCGCTACCCCCATCTCGTCCTTGACACGGGGTCCACGCGTGACATCAGACGAAACACTGTCTTCCTCCTGGCGATGATGCAGTTTCCGTTTTCGAGAGCGACGGAGACCATCTTTGTCCTGGACACTGATTTCGCTTCTGTCACTTCCCGCGTAGCGACTCGAGCAGCAACGAGGCGCTTCAGGAGTGACGAGGTCGCCATGCCGCTGGCCGCCTTGGTTTCCTCGGTCTTGTTACCCACATGAGGAAGGACACCAGCGTGCTCGAGCGCTCAGGGTCGTCTCCAGTTTTGCCCGTGCTACTATTTCAAGCAACATCATGACCCAAAGCACAACAAGCATCATCGCCCAGTGACGACCCATCAACGAAATGTCCCACTTCCAAGAGACTTCCAACACAGAAGTTTTTCGCTGATGCCTTGGGCGCATTGCTCTCCAGCCACCGCCCTCTCAACATGTTCTCATGACTGATATTCGAGAATGCGCTCTGCCACAGCCCACAGACGTTGCAGGGTTCCCCAGCCCGATCAAAGTGCAAAAACTGATCCCGTAGCCGCCAACCACACCAGTTGGCAGAGCCTGGGAGACTTCTGGACGACAGCAAGGATGCCCCGCCATGAGGCGCACCGCCTCATCCCCAATCGCACTGTGGCTTTTGCGCTGTCCCATCGCAACCAACGGCAGGATGAACAGAGAGAGCCCTGTTTGATAACCAACCCCCGATATCTCGCGCAACTACAAAGCCATCCTTGCGAATTGATGCCTGTTGCCAGCCATGCGCTGATGTCCGCATACGATTGCGAATTTCATCCTGGCTCCAAATGCCCAAACCTGCAAGTTCTCCAAGCTGTGCCCTACTCTCAGGGACGGATGGCTGGTCTCAATGCAAGTCTCAGACAAGACGCAATTGTCTTAGACCTGCCTGCATGTCGTCTTAAATTGCCCAATCGCCTGGCTGTGCCCTCTCATTCGCAGCTCCTCGCGAGTAGCGCTGACAGAGGCGGAACCGGTTGGCATCCCACTTTCGTCCATACTGGAGGAGTATGGCAGTCAATCGATCTCATCATAGGGCAGTCGGCCGTGCCTCGGGTCGAACGAGACTTTCGGTTGACTGTGGCGGCCTCTGGTGCGCCGTCCCCAACGCTTCACACACAACACCACGGAATCCGTCCCGCATTGGACCAGGCGCAACGCAACGTTAAATCGGCCTGTCGTCGTGCCACAATCTTCATTATACGAGCAGCGGGTTTACCCCAACTGCCCCTCATTCCAATCGTCCAAGAGCCAACGCAAACTCGCAGTGCAGACTTGCCACTCCCACGTTCCGTCTCAGCTCAGCTGGGATGAGCTTCAAGAAGCTCGCCCGCGAAGCACTCTCTGAACCCGGGAGCAACGAAACACACGAATCTCATTGGACGCGGGATGGACGCTGTCGTCCCACGGTGTACATTCTCAGTCGGATGCAAAGTGCTTTTGAAGGATGATCACCACCACACACCGCAGTCTGCAGTTCAAATCCTTTGAGCCCGCCTTCACACAAGCACCAAGCACCACCGCAGCGACCAACACCGCGCCCCAACGGCGATCTGCCGAAGCAAGAAAAAAATATGCAGCCTTCCTCACTGCGCCACGGGTCCTTGACGTCCGGCCCCCAAAGTCGCGAATCCGACCAGGCCACCACGTTGTTGCTGACACCCGTGCATGACGTATAATGCGGTCCGTTTGTCCAAAGGGAAGCGATCAATCATTGCGTGCCGCCTAAATGATTTGAGTAATGTTTCCAGGTGCAGACAACGAGACCGATATTCAGCCTTGTCGCGAACGCATATTCTGAAGTATTATGCGAAGTCACCGTCATGATGATTTGAAATGCACCGATGATGATCATATGATGCCCACCATCCCTGACTGAACTCAATTACTCTGGTAAGCACCGATTCCAGACTTCATATCCGCCCAAGAAACACAGAAAGACGGACGTTTGCGATTGGGTAGGTACATAGCATCATGATGACAATCATCACGCCTGGTCGAACGTAAACCGTGAGCAGATTCGTTGCGATCAAACAAACCCGTTGCGCAGAGTTCAAATCCAAAGAACCTCAATTATCAGATTATCTCGTGAGAAAAAGCCTGTCTTAATAATCCACCACTCAAGAAACCATCTTCGCCTTCCATCAAGGAAACAACAACAAGAACATCCTCACCCAAACTTCTTCTCAAACTTCCTCAACATGCCCGTGACGCCCCTCTCGAGCCGCCCAGCGTTCGCCTCCAGTTTCCCCGCCGGCTCCTGCTTGACCATGTACCCCTTGTACCGGGCCGCCTCCTGCTCCGTCGGCCGGTAGAGCTGCTGGTGCACCGAGTAATCAACCGCCGCCGGCGACTGCGGCTGCGTTGTGTACGAGTACTGCGAGAATCCTCCCAGCGGCGTGGCTCCGGGGCTCGTGACCGGGGGCGTGCCCGTTGCGCCTGGCGTCTGAGGAGGAGGAGGCGTCGGCTGCTGGGTTTGTTGCTGTTGGGGCGCTTGCTGAGGCTGTGCCGGCGCTGTCTGCGGCGGCGGTGGAGGAGGAGGGGGCTGCAGGCCCGGGGTGCCGGGAAAGTTGCTGCCGTAAGGGCTGGTCAATCCGGGTGAGGCCAGGCCGCCGTGGACGGCTTGTACGGGCATGGTCACGGCGCGTTGAAGCCCGGGTTGCGGAGGCGCGCCGAACTGCGGCGGCGGGGGTGGGGGAGGGAGGCCGGTAGCCCCGACCTGGGCGGAGTGGAAACCCGGGGGCGGGACGAAGCCGGGGGAGAAGGGGGCCTGGGCGTCGTATGCTACTGCGGCCGCAAGGGGGTCCAGCCCGCCGTCTTCTGGGGGAGGAGTCTTTTCTCGGTGTCTGATTGCCTCGGGCGCGGCGGGTGCAGCGGGGTTATATGCCATCGGCACAAAGCTTGCTGGAGGTTCCTGCTGCGCCGGGACGGCGGACGTCGGGGGTCCCGCGAAACTGACGGGTGCGCCGGCTGCTTGTTGGGATTGATGGGGGCGGCCGTAGTGGGGATCCGAGATCGCGGCGTGCTCGAGCTGTTGCACGACGGCGCTCACGGGGTCGGCTTGGTGAAGGTTGTGGTGGTGTGATGGCAGCGCCGGCTCGTCAAGGATCTCGACCTGCGCCGGCGGGAGAACTCTGCGGATGCCATTGACGAATTGTAGAGCGTCCTCCTGCTTCCAGAAGTAGATGTCGAGCGAGTGGAGCTTGTAGTGATACTTGTTCTGGTTCTGGGGGTCGTATGTCGGGAGATGCCACTCCATCTGATCCGTCGTTTCGCCGACGGTGAGGGTTACCATGCATTGGTGATTATAGGTGTACTGTACGTGCGTTTGATCAAGGACTAGACACCACCGTTGTCAGCTCTCTGGCTACGGCAGCGCATGGCGCAACATACACCCGTCAAACGCATCTTGATCGTCCGTGCCTGGGTGATTCGCAATCTCAATGCGCGCGCGGCGGTCGTTCGCGTTTTCGAATAGATAGACGTAGGAACCCTTATCAAAGCGGTGATGAGGGGGGTTATTCGTCTGCGGGCCGTAGAAGTAATGTACGTCTCCGAAGCTGTGAAGCGTCACAGGCCAGTCAGCCATGATTGTTCTCTTCCTTCAAGCCAAGTAGCACTGCTACTCTTATTTTTCTTGCGTCTGAGGAGATGGAGCAGACTCACAGAGTAGCTACGTTCTCCTCGCCCGGCCGGGTCGCCATCCTAGTTTTGTTGCAAACCCGTGTTTCCAGGAATAGATTTTCTGGTCGTTGGGAAAAGGTAATCGGCCGAGCAATCAATCTAAACCCCTCCCTCCCACTCGCGAGGGTGAGAAGCACAGAAGCGGCGCAAGCAGTGGAATTACCCCGCCTCGGTCAAAGGCCAAGGGCGGCAGCAGGACGACAATAGAAACAGACTGCCGTTGGAAGGTGTGTGTGTGGTTTGGTGTGGCACGTTTATTGCGGATATTTTGCAAGGAATAACACAAACATACTCTGTACGGAAGGAGGACAAGAGTGTCGGGGGAGAGAAGGGGGAGGAGGGTTTGAGAGGGCTAGATAATTAAGGTAGGTCTCCTTGGAACCGGCCCATCCTCTCTCTCTCTTCCATCTGCCCTGCCAGTCAGCTTTTTGTACCACTCGGTACTCGGTCACAAGAGAGAAGAAGAAAAGACCCAAGCAGAGAGTCTTGCGACCATCCCACTGTCCCGCCCAGAGCTCCAATGTGCCGGCGTCTAAATGCATGCTGGTCGACTGGAGGAGCCTGCAGGTGGTCGCATCGAGTGGCCAACTGGGCGCTTACAGGAGGTTGAAAGAGCCAATGACACGCGACGGCCGGGGGTGAAAGTGAGAAGAAGCACTTGCAGTCGGCCACGGTCCCCACGTTCCTCCAAGTGGAGCTTTGTGAGCCGATGGGCACGGACCATCGCCCGTCGACTAACTTTCTTAGTCATCATTCGACGACCGGCCGGGCTGCGTCCCAAAAATTTGGCGATAGCTTCCATATCGCCGGTTTGGTCAGGTGACGGCCTGGAATTTCGCAATATTTGGAGCCACTCCACGCGCAGCACGCTCCTTTCAAAGGTCAAGGGTGACATACCAACCAGTCAATTAGCCCAATCGAGCCTCACGCCGTAAGAATATCCCGCCCATGTCCCGAAAACCTGACCGAGTCTAACTTGTCCCCTCCTAGAACCGAGCAGCCTCCAACACCCTCTCGCACCCCCCCTACGCAGCCCTTCCCACGATACCCGAGCCCCGGTGTTCAACCAAATCAATCCCTCAAGATGGGCATCACAAACTTAATCCACGCGTGCTCGCACCTCCAGAACGCCTCCCGCGCCCGCCTCGGCATGACCTCCATCGTAAACACGAAGCACAACCTCAACCTCGCTCTCGCCCTGCAGCGCGCAGGCTTCATCTCCTCCCTCTACCGCGGAGGCCCCGCGCCCCCATCCCCGCAGGAAATGTCCGAGCCCCCGGAACCCATCACCACCGCCAACGTGGCCACCCGCCGCCTCTGGGTGGGCCTCAAGTACTGGAACAACGAGCCCGTCCTCAAGGGCATCAGCTTGGTCACCAAGCCCAAGAGACCCGTCAACATCTCCATCCAGGACCTCGAGCTCGTCGTGAGAGGGTTCCAGAGCAAGAACGGCCTGGTCAAGGGCATGACGCTGGGCGAGTGCATGTTCATCTCCACCGACAGGGGCGTCTTGGAGGCGAGGGAGGCTCTGGCCAGGAAAGTGGGAGGAATGATCCTGTGCCGTGCAAGGTAAGAAAGAGAAGACAGAAAAGAAAACCAGTGACGGATGGGGTATTGGACGAAGACAAGGATTTGGTCCGCAAACGGATAGACGAATGGCCTCAAAAATGGAGTCTTGGGGAAAAGGCACCAAAAAGGGACAAATGGGCGGCTGATTTGTAGACGCCCGGCAGGAGACATGTCCTCCACGTACTGTACAAAATCTGTATTTTGTAGAAAACATGAACACAACATTTCACGCTTCACGTTGGCCCGGCCCTGCTACAACGCTTGCTATGTACAAATGCACCAAGGAGGATCACCACAACAGGAACCAAGGAGCTTGAATCGCCGAAGTGAAAATGCTTGCGAGTGGTATTCATTCTCTATAACTAATCTTAATCCTCGGGCTCCAGACACCAACTTATTGCTCCGGAACCCCTAAAAAAAAACTCTCACGAACGAAGAAATTTACGCCTTTTTGTCGGTCAGGTATCATGGTACACCCCAATCGTCTAAACTATACACTTGCCTTCACCACTATTCAACACGCTACACGCTTCTTTATGCTGTCTCAGTCTTGACTTCTGTGGTCGCTGCGCTGGAAGCAGGAGCCTCGTTCTGGTCCTCGACGTTCTCCTTTCCATCAGCAAGGAGCTCCTCAAACTCATCCGGGCTCTTAAGCTCGTGGTTGTCTCCCTCGTCGATGGACAGTCTCGCCGCCTGTTGCGTGAGCTCATCGAACTCGGGAGACTCGGGGCGATCCTCGTTGACGCCGTCGGACCCAGAAGTAACGGCGGCACTGGGCTCGGGATCAGAGGTCTTGTCCGAAGAAGACTCCTCAAGAATGGGCTCTGGTGTGACTGGCGCCTTGACTGGCTCGGGCTCGGGCTTGACCTCGACGGGGTCCTCGGCCTTGTCGGCAACCTCAACGACCTTCTCAACTGTCTCAATCTGAGCAGTCTCGGGTGCCACCTCCTCAATCGAGGTCTCCTTCTTGGTAAAGGGGCTTCCTGTACGAACGGATTCGGGAGAGCGCTTAATGGTCCTTCTCGGGCTCCTCGAGACGGATGAAGCCTTACCGCTGCCTTGCGTGGAGCTGCGGTGTCTGGGAGGTGTGACGGGGGCCTTCTCGGTGGTCTTGGAGCTCGAGCTCTGGGTCGGACGCATCATACGCGCCAGGAAGTTCTCGTCAACCTCCTTCTCCTTCTTAGTGATAGGGTGATCCTGAAGGGGCTTCTTCGGCGGGGGTCCAATGCTGGGCCTGGGGCGATTGATGACCGAATTCTGGCGCTTTAGAGTCTTGTGAGGTCCGGCACCGGCGGCGCTCGCTCTGCTAGCCGGGCGGCCCTGGTTGCCGGAGGAGCGAGAGAGGGTCTCGCGGGGAGCTTCTCCCTTGACCTTGGAGACAGACGCAGCAGTCGGAGCCATGAGGGACGCCGGGAGTCTAACGGGCCTTGTGGGAGACTTGACCTTGGGCTTAACAAAGCCGGTGCCGCTCGGCGGTGTAACATTGACCGGGGCAGGTTTCTTGTTCGATCCCGCCGTCTTCGCGCCCGTCTTTGGCGTGCTAGTAGCCGGCTTCTCGGGGGTTTTCTTGGCTGGATCATGGGCTGGCTTTGGGGCGCTCAACTTGGAGCCGGATTGAGGCAGCGCGGGTGCCTTGGTGGTGGTTGGAGACCTCGTGGGCGTCTTCGATCTCGCCTTGATTGCCGCAGGGGGCGCGAGGCTCTTCGGGGCAGGCTTTGCGGTGCTTTTGGCCTTGGCGGCTGGCTTCGCCGTGTCGGCGGCAGCTGCAGCTGTGCCGTTGGTAGGTGCGGAGGGGGTCTTCTCGGTCGGGTCTCCAGGGAGAAGCTCGGGCGTGGGCGTCTCGATGTCGACGTGTTTGTCGGGATTGTGGCTTGGCTTGTCGGTCACTGCTCCGAGGCTTCGCGTGGCAGCTTGGGGAGAGCCCCTGGTCGCGTCAGGGCGGCGAGGAGACTCGGGAATGGTCTCGCTAACAACACTCGTCTTGAAGCCACCGGAAGTCTCTTCGGTGGCCATGGTCTTATCGGATTGGCCAGAGACAGAAGCCTCTCCCTCGGTGTGGCTGCTCAGGCGCCGCTGAGACAAGCTCGACTCATTGCTGGGGTCTCGGCGAAGTCCGACTCTGCCGTCCTTTTCGACGGCTACAAAGCTGGTGCGAATCTTGGAGAGGGGTCGGGCTGAAGGCGGAGGGGTTTCGGTGCCGTCTGAGAAGGTTATGCCGTTAGCAAAGCTTCAGAACAGGACGCGATTACAAGAGGACATTGGGGGTGCGATTCATAGAAAATTGGTGCTGGGAGAGGCGAATTGCAAGCCGGAGCATCGCAGTGCAGCTATGCAGAGCAAATGAGAGACGAGAACTGGCAGCACTTACTGGACGAAAGTCGGGGCGACCTGCCTCGATCTGGCGGGCTCGTCGCGTCCTGTTTCTGCTCGAACATTGCCCGCAAGTTCTTGACTGCGGACATGGCGACGGTGTCGGGTCGCTGCCTTGCGACGAGGTACTCTGCTAAACTTTCGGTGGAAGCTGTAAGGGAGGTTGGAGTTGCGACGACTATCTCGTTGGGCGATATGTTGGGCGAAGAAAGCGCGGCGCAAGAAGCTCAAGGGCTATAAGGAGGAACTCGGCGCTGGAGTGTTTCCAGCACGCAGGCGCATGCCGAGTCAGGTTCGTATCTGCGGAGAAGGCGGAAGCAGGCTTCGAAGTCGGGCAGCAGTCACGACGTGTGAGCTTTCGAAGTCGTGGGTTGGTTTGGGGGCTGAGCGGGAGGGAGAAAGGGCAGGATTGGATTCGGGGGCGGTGTCAGTGCAGCGAGGCAGGCAGGCAGACAGAGACAGACGATGGATGATCAGCAGCGTTGTGGGTATTTCGAGCTGGGTTTGTGTGGAGTTGTAGGCGGGTGAGAGACGGGAGAGCATCGAGGTGCTATGCTAAATGCATGATCTTTAGAAGAGGAAGATTGCGAAAGCTGTCTTGTCTCGATGTCTGGGGGGGACTGCTGTGGTGTTGTGTTCTGAAGGTGGTGCGTGTGTGGTTGGGTTGTCTCAGTCAGAGTCTCTCTCGTCTGGTGTTTGGTGTCCAGTAGTTCCAGTCCCGTCTCCCCTCGGTGGGCGCGTTTGTCCGTCCACTTGGTTCAGGTCCCGTCGGGTCTGTGGTCTCCAAGGTTCAGTGCGAACAGAGGAGAAAATGGAACGGTCACGGTCAGGGTGTGTGAGGTACGGTGCGGTGCGGGACGGATACTCGTGGGTGCTTGCTGCTGGTGCGGGTGGTTCGAGAAGGGGAGAGGTGAGGTTGCTTGTTCATCAGGGCTAGCATTTAAATTACGGCCACCCCATAATCCCATAATCATAATCAGAAGGGACTGGATCGATCAAAAAGCCCACCACGCGGGAGGCCACTATTTGCCAATTCGAACGCACCAGACCACCGCGGTCTGCTCGTGTAGGGCCTGCTCGATCCTCGGCGTCATGTACTACCTGCTTAACTTTGGGATAGATACCTCATCATCAAGAGCGAGAGTTGTACATACACCATTGCAGAGTAGGGATACACTCTACTGCGCAGTACCTTAGCATTAGGGGGGAGGGGGGCGGCGTTGTGAGGGGTGTGTGCGAGTATTCAGGGGTTCCCATACATGCACATGCTCATTCGCTGCTACACTGCCAAACCGACCCGACGCCAGCTCACTGTCACAGACTTAGCTCGTCTTCAACATGAGGCGGTGGGTGGTGGGTTGGCGACGCGTTTATGTAAGGACTGGTGGCATATGCAGTTTATGCCTGTATGCATCATGTACACTGCCTACCTATCCACCTTACAGATGCACAGCTACACAGCTAACACAGCCAGGCGAATGGTTCGCGTTCACTGCAACACCGCGGTGCGCGTCCCCAGCCTCCCACGAAAGAACATGCAGGAGCTCCAACGGCGGGCATCCACTGGCCATTCCGGCTGCTCTCGCTTGTCGAAATACCTGCAGGGCCTCAAATGGGAGATCCATTGGCCCAGGGTTGTCGAACATGGTTCTGGAAGCTGTTCATTAACGGCCAGTGCCTCTTGGTCAGCGAGGGTCTCTCCCAGGCCTCCCTTTTGGAAGAATTGTCATTTGGGCACATGAAAAACACAGAGGGGTGGGTGGTGATAGGGCCCAGGATGCCAACAATATGAGGTACTCATTACCTTACGCGGGTACTTTTGAAGACACATCACAAGTCAATCACGACCTCACAGCTCAGTGTTGTCAGCCGGACCCCCTTTTCCATCCATTCATCCCTCCAAACCCCGTTCCCCTCTATCCCTTGGCTTGGTGCAGCTGCAGCGCTTGCCCTGGTAGGAAAATGCCCCTCCTACCTCTCTCTGCTCTCACCTCTCACCTGAACTGGAGCGTCCGGGGAGTCAGTCTTCTGCTGTCCTCTCCAAGCCCGTGCGATGCCGCCGTCGCCGCGGTTTAGTCTGCAGCTGCAGCTAGTGCCTGACTGTTGGGCGCGGCAGGATCGACAAAAAGGGGAAATTCGGTGGGAGTGACAGTTTGGCAGCCGTCGGATGCCGCCAACCGGGCGCAATGACGAGACGGCGCTGACAACTTAAAGCAGTAGCTCTTGTAGCTTATCAAAAGTGAAGCACGCCTACAATCGGTCTCTGAGGCGATGGACATGAACTCCGCCGGATGAGCTTTCTTTCCCTCCCTCAGTTCCATTTCTTTAATTTTTTTTTTGTTAACCTAGTGGGAAAGCTAGGTACAGCTCCAATGCACGGTCTCCTGTTTCAGACCACCTCTGCCAGTCTCTCTTTTTCCCATCCGCTGTGCATTAGTGCGTCTGCTGGACTGCGAGCTTACCGCCTCTTGCCGCTTAACCCGTTTATCAGAATATGCATTATTCAGAAAAGGGGCAACGGCAGGAGCGACGCGAAACACGGCGCGGCGAAGGGAGGGAGGAAGGGGGGGAAAAAGTTCGTTCTTGTTTACTCAAGCGGCTTTCTTTATCCCTAGCTCATCCGGCTGCTCCAGCAACTGAGCCCTCCACCGTTTGACAATGAGAGACAAAGACCAAAGAAAATGACAATCCAGCATCCACGGAATCACGCAAAAAAAAAAAAAAAAAAAAAAAAAAAAAAAAAAACGAAAAAACACATTTCTCTGTACCCCGACACCCGTCCGCAGCACCGCCCCCCTCGTGCCTCCGCTTGCCCACCCAGGGCGGCGCGTGTGTCCCCCCCACCTATCCCCTGGCGGCCCCCGGCACGCCCCACCGCAGCGCACCACCCCCAGGCCGCACTGTGGGGTCGCATCGTGCGCCACCGCGCCAGAGTCAGAGATCGTCGCCCGCGCCCCTGTGTCGGATGCTCC
>VYYT01000097.1:68297-81706 GCA_032988895.1 Colletotrichum kahawae | reverse complement strand
ATATGCATCCTGGAAGTTCACAGCAACAGAAAATGGGTGGACTTCAGATGCTACTGCTGTCAAATGGTTGACAGAGGTCTTTATTCCTTCAACCCAGCCAGGGGACCCCTCAGAGGTCAGATTATTGATCTTGGATGGTCATGGAAGCCATGAGACTACTGCGTTTATGTATACATGCTTCAGGAACAAGATACACTTGCTGTTCTTGCCAGCACATACGTCACACGTCCTTCAGCCACTTGATCAGTCAGTTTTTGGGCCCCTTAAGGCAGCATATAAGAAGGAGCTTGGATTACTGGCTGAATGGGATGCCGGCACAGTTGTGGGCAAGAGAAACTTCATCATCTGCTATAGCAAAGCACGCAAGGCAGCCCTAACAAGCAAGAACATCATCAGTGGCTGGAAATGGACTGGTTTATGGCCTGTCAGTATGGCTAAGCCCCTCATGAGCCCTCTGCTGCTTGAGAACGTATCAACTCCTGCCAAACAGGCTAGCCAGGTCTGCAAAGGGCTCTCTGATGGCAAAGCAAGCGAAAAATGGGCGGCAGATGCATCAGCAGTCCCTTGGTCGACCCCTAAGAAGAGGGATGAGCTTCAAGATCAGTTCAGCCTATTCAGCAAGTTAGATAACGATGAACATACGCAACGCCTGCTTTTTCGGAAGGTTCAGAAGGGCTTTGACGAACAGGCATATCAACTAGCAGTTGCCCAGCGAAAGATTGAGGCACTACAGGCAGAGGTTGATGCCAGCAGGGCCAGGAAACGCAAGAAGGTCAGGATAAGCCCGAATTCCAAGTTTGCCGACATTGAGGCTATCCGGAGGGCTCAAATTGAGGCGGGCGAACTTGAAAATAGCACAGATGAATCCAGCGAGTCTGAAAACCCTAGTGATAGCGAAAGTTGCATTGTTGTAGCATCATAATACATATAAAAAGTGGTTGAAGCTGATGTGTAGAAATGTGAGGGCACCAAAACTAGGGTGGCGAAAAGTGGGGGGTGGCGAAAAGTGGGTGACGGACGTTATGCCAGCGGGCTACCGTAGACTCTCGAGAACAACAAAAATGGGGCCTCCGGGTGTCAGAGCTATTTGACCTACTATCGCACCGCCACAAGAAAGCCTCACAGCCGAACATGTACCCAGTATGATTGGTTTAGACGGCAGTTTTCGTGGGGGGCCCTATTTTGGTTATTCTCGAGAGTCTACGGTACCCTCACGGGGCAAGATTAACAATAGGAGAGACTCCCTGTGTACACTATGCTGTGCTTCAACGATGTCCAGCAAATCTTCCCGAGTCTCGTAGAAGAACCCCTCCTGACTCTTACAGTTTTTCACGGGGAATCAAATTTCCGCAGCATATCCATATTGATCTTCATCAACGAAGGACGTGGTTAGTAAGCGGCCTGGACATTCCCGCTGACATTTGATACATCCAGTTCAATCGTATGCAGTCTACAGTAACTCTTGCCAAACGGATGTTCGCGACCAGATGAAGATAGTTGGATGTGATCGGAGTCGATGATAGACGCGCACCTCACAAACCTGGAACTATCAATATGATGGAAAGCCATTACCTTATGAGGGCAGCAGTATCACTAGGATGGAAGACAGGGGCACGGATGAGACCATAAGTTTTGTTCTTATGTTCTCTGTACGAATTCCAAATTTAATACCAGACAGTCCTTAGTCTGCAGACCAGCCTCCGTGTTGCATGCTTAGGCGCTGTATCCGTACAGATTTCATTGCAAGGCGTTCTGCAGAATGCTACTGTGGCGGCACCTGCCCACAGGTGCCGCAGGTGGCCTGTGCGGTCCAGGGCCTTCTTCCAGCCTCCAGCCAGGCAGCCCACTTAGCTAGATTCACACATCATCAGATCACTCACTACCACTCGTTTCGCCTGTGCCTCCATAGCTACTCTGTACTCCGCAAACTCCATGGGCCTTGATTTACGAGGCTTGCATTGATGAGGCGAGACCGAAATGTGGGTGCGGAAGAGGTTTCGTCAACCCGGAAATGCAACCGTTTTCGGTTTAGTCAATAAAGTGGATTGAATCAAGGGCCGCGACTAGGTTGGCGAAAAATCCATTTTTCGTAAAGACCCACAGTGCCGTCAGCTCTTCTGATAAGAGGTTCGTCGGCTATCAATGCCTGAGTGGAAACGGGGCAGAACCGAGGAGCAAAATGGAGAGAACAAGGTATTTGGCCACATTACAGCCTGTGCCAGCTGTCAAACTTGTGCAGTGGGCAAAAGCAGCATTGATCGCGTCGAGATGTCGAAGAAGACATCAGTTAGTAACATGGTAACTTGACGTCAGACACTAAGACAGCAGAACCTTGTCTTGGTAACCACATTACTTTTGTTGTTAGACTATGGTACATTATCTTCGTGGTTTACATATCTCTCATCAAACGCGCAGTCTCTTCCAGACTCCTGGGTATTGCCTAGGTGTATGCTTTGTGAGCCTCTAACGATCTCGCATATCAATGCACCGACGATGTTGATCCGGATCAACACTCGGGTGCAGGGCAGAGCTCCTGAGCTCGCGCATAATCTGGTCTCCGCGGCATGCCCTTAGTCGCATCTCGGCGCGGACGCCTCTGTCTTCCTTGACGAGGGCCAACGTAGCCGTTGAATTGTTGTTCCCTGTTCAACCGATTTACCGGACCTCAACCTTGTACTCGCTCTTGACCTGAATGCCCCCATTATACCTCGCTTGATCGTCGAAGCTGCGATCGTCGCTACGGTTGTCAGCGAACGCGCTGGTCTGGTTTCCTCCCTTCGCCTTCACGATGTGCTCCTGGCTACCAACCGATCCGTCGTCGGGAATTCTCTCGTGGTCTTCCCTCAAGCGCGATCGCTTGTGGTTCGAACAGGTACCGCCAAAGGTGACGAGACCGGTGGGGGTATGGCTATTCGCGGTCGATCCCTTGTGGCGGCTGGGGAAGAGGGGCTTGATCGAAGGCGCGTTTGTGCAGATGATACCGATAACCTGTGAGTCAAGATGTTAGAGACGCACTGCCTGGTAACTGCAATGTAGGAGTTCTTACGGTTTCACGGATCGACCAGTTCAACCCCAGATCAAGTCTCTCGGGAGTCTGCAGGCAGATGACGCAGCGAAGAAGGGTGCAGATGACGATGAAGAAACCGGCGCAGAACATCAAACCGAAAGACAGTTTCCTGGTTTGCTACGTTAGTACATACACCACAGGATTGGCAACAATCTACGAAACCTACCTCTTCAACGTGGTTTGCAACCTCCACAAGAGGGGGATCGGGATGTACATAATCAAAATATCGGTTCTTTTCAATAGGAAGTCAGCCAATGAATTATGGATATCAGAAATGCAGCGCTCAATCTTACAAGACATTTGTTGTGACCAGCGCGTAGTACTTGGATCTGTTCTGGGTACAATCATCTTTGGGCAGGTGTTAGTTTTGTCATAGTTCTTAACCGAAAGACGGACCAGGACGTTATCACGTACCTCCAGCGTAGGGGTACACCTGCCAAAGCCTGTGGATCGGGCGGCAGTGACCGGTGATGACTGCAAGAGTTGCCAAGTATGCGGCAACGGTGATAACGGAGACCACCTTAACCAGGCGTTCCTCGGGGAGAGACTTGCTGCACATGATGTTAGCCACTTCGAAACTCTGTGAGTTCTACATTGGGATTGGCTTACGTGACCCTGAAGAAGAAAAACAGCATGATGCCCTTCAAACTCCAGATCAAGCTGACGTAAATGTACCACGCCGCGAACAGCCACTTAGCGCCGGTCTCGTGACTCTTGTACTCTTCGGGAGTTAATGAGAGAGCAACTTCATCTGTCATGCCAGTGATGCTTCCCTTCTCAACTAAAGTCGCAGTGTTAGAGCAGTTACGAGGTGGTCACCAGGACAGCGCAATTACCAATGATTTGGCACATCATGACCTCAAACTAAGGGGTTGTCAGCCAAAGTCTCGCCTCGCCCACTCGCCGCGTCGCGTGACATACTGTGAAGAATAGAATGGCTGAAACCGCCAAATAATCGTCGCCTTGCCATTTCCAACCAACCATCTTGCACCGACTGAAGACGCGGAGAAACAGAACAATTATGCCGATGGAATATTCCACCCACATCTCAATGACGGTGGGCCATAGAGCTTCTGGTACCAATCCCATGTTGGCTGCTGTGCGTGCGGTCGCGACCGTCTTCCTGCTCACGACTACGATCAAAGAAAAAGATGAGTAAACAAGGTCTAAAAGTGTCCGGTCCAAGGCTAACGCAGGGTGGGAAGGGAAATGTCCGATTGATGAATGAGATTTATCAACAATTGAAGCAGGAGGAATCTCCAAACAATCCAAATCGGGACGATGCAAGGTCTTTGAATTGCAAAACTCGGACGCTCTTCCGCGTTGGACTTGAGATTCTATTCGGCAGTTGCGATCGACCAAGCACCCGGTTCCTGAATCGCGGCAGCCTACGGCAGGGCCAATCTAATACGAAAATGAATGTGGGCTGAGGTGGTAATTTGAACTCCTACGGAGACAGTTCCGGGGGTTCCTGAGGGAAGATGGAGCTCAATGTTAGGGTCCACAGCGAATGTATCGGCCGTTGGCGAGTATTACCCCTTTCCTGTTTTCTCTCTCTTCCGTCCGGGGAACTGTCGACACCCAACAGTCTTTGCAAGAGGCTTCTAAGCGACGAGATCAGCGAAAAATTTGCCTAAAGAGCGATTCCGTGAAATCTCACAGTGGTCAAGCGAATAAGTGTCAAGTCAGGGGGGGTCGAGTTCGCACTGACCTCCGGATCGTGAATGCGTTGCCGGCCGCCAGTGGCGGCGCTGCAAGGAACATGGAAGGATGTGGTATCATTTTAGAAGATGAGCTCCGCTGCAGATACTGCACAAGAGTAGCATTCCTAATTACGCGATCACGCAATGACAATATGCATTCTGGAGATGGTGGACTCTGGATATGTTTGTTGGCCGTTGAACCGCGACTCTGGGACGTGCGTGTTCCGTTGACTCCATTCCCCAACTCGAAGTGATTGTCAAGTGATCTGACCTCTTCGTCTAATTTTGTAGTATTCGTGCTACCTTGTAGGTTATCGCAAAACGTGGTTATGTTCATTTCTGCATCTTTCCAGTCATGGCCTCCACCGGCCGGCAAGTGCGTCGTTTAAATACCCAAAGTGGAGAAAGCTGGAGACGGTCTCTCCCGGGGAGGGGAGCCGGGAGATGGGTCTTTTGCTGGGGGCCCTTGTTAAACTTCTGACATACACCGCCAGCCGCTGAACTCTATTTTGACCAGGATTGACTCGCTCGACCATAATACACGGGTGCTGATTGGCCAGAAGCATGGAAGTGCTGTTATGGAAGCTCTTGTCTTCGTGTCGAACTTACGTGTACGGATGAACATGGTTGCAGTTGCATAGTGTAGATTGGATCAACCCTTCGTTTATGACGCGTTGTGCCAGCAACAATATCTCGACACAAAGAAGTGTGAATTGAGGCATCAAAAATTTCGTATCTTCATAGATCTAATCGTATTACATTACCAGGTTACCACTCAATAGGCTGGGACGGAATGGGCTTGTCGAAGAAGGACGGGAGCTGCGACGCCTCCACCACCTCACTAGCAAATGACTGGTGATCGTCGTACGCCAGGAACCCTGTACCGTCGTAGCAACCCACATATTCAGCATCCATCTCCTCACCCTTCAGGATTGCGACGTCAACCCAGAGCAACAAATCACCGCCCTCCATTACTCCACCAGGTCCATACGCAGCGAAAAAGTCCTTCCTGAGCTTGACGTGGACCTTGTCGTAGCGACCGATGTACTCCATCTTTGAGAGATCCAACCAGAAGAGGATCTGGGCCTGGCGGATGTAGTCGAGACCAGGGAAGATGGAGTTGGAGTGGCCGTTAGTGTGACCGTTGGTGCCGTTGGTGCCGTTAGTGCCGTTGGTGTGGCCGTTGGTGTGGCCGTTGGTACCGTTGACACCGTTGGTGCCGTTCACGCCATTCGTTCCGTTCGTAGCGTGTCCGTTGACAGCGCCGTTCGTCGCTCCGGGTTGCTTGTCGCCGGCGAAAGCATGGCAAGCTCTGGCGTTGACCATGCCCTTCTCGTGGCCAGCGGTCATGACGTTCGTAACCCATTGCTTGGTCAGGCCGTCAAAGTTCTCGTTCCAGTGTCCGCGCTCGTTATCGTTCATGTAGCTGTAGTCCTGGCCCTCGACGACAAAGTTGATGTTGTCGGGGAACTTGGAGACTCTGACTCTGCCGGACCGGATCTTATCGGTGAGGGGTCTCGGTGTAGGGACGGCGGGCAGGGGAGACTCGAACTTGTCCTCCGGGGAATCGGGGGTCATGCGCGAGCGGTAGGCACCCCAGTAGCCGGTCTTCGCGGTGAGGGGGATGGCCTCGCCGCAGTGGCCGAAGCCGGAAGCTTGGGGCTTGTTGGACTCGTACATGCCACGGGTGGCGGGGATGCTGACGGTCTCTCTCCAGAATCCGGCATCGGCAGGGAGGGCGGACCAGAAGGCGGCGGTCTTCGGGCTCTCCCACCATGTCTTGAAGGCCTGGGGCGAGGCCCAGTAGCTCATCCAGACCTTAGAAGGGAGGTCATTCTGCTCGAGCTCCTCGACATGAATCGCAGCGCCCTTGATGAGCCCGTCGAATCGGTTGATGAGGGCAAGCTTCTCCTCTGAAGGTGAATCGGCGTGGTATTGGGCTCCGAAAATGGACACCGTAAAGTGGTGGGCGGTAGGGAACTTGGAGCGAAGCATGGTTGCGGTTTCTCGGCAGGAATAATCGGCTGATAATGACAAGAGTGACTACGATACCCGGCAGCTGCTTGACGTCCGGGCCGCTTAGGCTTTATACAAGTAATGTTCCATGTTCATCGCGGGTAATGCTTACCCGCGATGCGCCCTCGAAGCCCACCTCTGGCGGCCATTGGTAATGAGACGTTCCTGACTGGAAAGGGCCGCCGCCATCTCGACGGCTTCAGCGCCTGGGGTAAACCCTTTGTGCATTCACATATCAGGCACTAGTGGATGTGCAATGTGGCACTCCTGGTGGGCTGCCCCCAACGCAGAAAGCCCATCCGTGCTCGAGCCCAGGTCCTTGAATCCCAGATCCTGCGACTGTTGTCACCGCCCACAGTCCAGGGCCAATACGGTAAATCCATTCCAGTTTACGACAAATGCCGCTGGTGGCTGGTGGCGGGGGATTGGGACTTCGCTCCGTTTTGGGTCGATGCTCCCGCTGTCACATTCCTCGACTCATGGACGTACATACGCGAGTGAAGCGTCCGTGGGTCTGGTTCTGGGGTTCGCGGGAGAGATCAACGCTTTGATTTCCCAATTGAGTTCGATAGGTGGGGGCTTGTTTTGTTGTCTGGCTCCCCCTCGCTGAAATTCTTCAACGGCTTCTGCCGGATACTCGGTTTCGAGTTGGAGAATGTCTGCCATAAAAATGTCTCTGGGACCAGCTCGGTAATTTCAACCGTCGAGGCCATGGTTTACCTAAGTCAAGGTAAGCAAGAAACTTGGCAGTAAGTGGGAAGATCCATTTGATTGTCCAGGGTTGGTGCTCAGTCCTCCTCTACGCATTCATCAATGTTTGCTCAGAGTGGTCACAGAAGATGTGTCCAGTTTGATAGAATGAAAAAGAGTGTAGCTACTTCCGCCAGTTTTCTGTGTAACAGCTGGAATTGAGACTGTCCAGAGGCGCTCGATTGTATTATCACGCAAAAATAACTAATCAGTGCTGTGATATTGGTAAATCTGCTCAACTTGCGATACATGTTCGGACGTAACTTTGTTCTAGTGAACTTCCGGGCCGCTTGTCCATCTCAAGAAAAAGAGACTCTATATGATGTTTCTGATGAGAGGGATGTAACTAGAGGCTGATTTGGTACCTGGCAGTGCGCACAATCTGTTATAGGTTAGTTGGAATTAATGTGGTTGCCTTCCCAAAGCCTCGGGATCTCGCTAAACACGTGTGAATGTACGGCAATGCAAGTAAGAAAAAGGAAGCAGACTGCATTTGTCCCAGCACCTGCAAAACTGCTCGTGGCAATGGCCTGATGACCCGGAAATTTCTGCATGTTATCTGCGCTGTCAAGCTGTCAAGTTTGCCGAGGTTCTTATCTTTGAGTCTATTTTCGCCGTTGTTCAAAGCCACAATCTCCATGGTCTCCACTAGCCACAGCAATGATCCACTCCAACAAAGACCAGGAGGCACAGACCCAATCCTCCTCAGAGACAACCACAAACAGTGGCCCGGATTTCATCATAATCATACCCGCCCCCTATTTAACGTTCAATAGCCTTAGACACAACTCATATTCTATTCACTGGCGCATACGGCTATTCCCATTGCCAAAATCGGCTTCTGTTTCCGAAGTGCGCGACGTAACCCGCGAATTTGTGTCTAAAATGGCAGAAGGGGAAAGAGGCGAGAAGAGATCTTGAATTTGTCTAATAGTAATTGTGAGAGTTCTGCAGGCAATGAAGTGATATGGAGGTGGCGAATGATGATTAAGTCATCCCCTAATCGAATAGTGATGTCTAGCATTATCAAGGTCAAGACTACCGTCGATACACCTTGAGCACGACAACGTAGATCCAATAATGATTGATTAAAGACCAACGCCACCAATGCCGAAAATCAACTTTCTGCTTCGCAAGTTAGGCATACCACGAGAGTGCAAAAATACATGTTTCAACACCCAACAAAGCGTAAAAAGTGTATTGTTGTTTACTGTCCGCTGTAACTAGCGATACAGTCTTATTAGAGGGCAGTGCGATTGGACTGCGGCTTGAGATAACAATAAAGCTATATGTCCGAATTAACTCTGTCTACAAGATACGTGCGCTTTTTCTACGGCTTCTCTAAGATGTTGCATGCGTCTCGTAACTTCCGGTAATCTCTTTGCTCCGATCCCGACGACGTGTTTCCCGCAACGTCGCAGCCTCTGACTACGGTAAGCATCAGACCAGCTGGAAATAGCCAGGACACTACCCACATATGAATATGCGCATGAAGCAGCTCGGAACTCCTGTCTTTCCGAGACAAAGACCAAATATACCAGGTATTTCCAGAATGAGCGCAATTTATCCCTGATTTGTGCGATGCGTTTCCTAAAAGCTGGCTCCTGGACTTTTACGTTCTTTTTGCGTGTCTGATTTACATATTTCCATCTGAACCTTGATTTATATCAAGACTTCATTCAAGTCGTGCCGGTCTTATTAAATAAGAAGCAGCAACTGTAGTCATCTACCTTACATTAGGTAGTCAAAGTGTAGCGGGAGATGGTCACGAACTTTATTCACGCAACGGACGACTAGAGTTGCACTCGACAGTGAGGGATTTTCGACAATGCGCATCAATGATCTCTTAACTCACCGGCGACAGCAAGGTCAAGCTGTCTGTAAACGAGATAATAAAATCCGGATAACTTACGATCGGGAAGCTGCTTATCGATTGACAGGACGAATGGAAGTTGAAGTTGATGTCTGGGCGAGGGACAATCAATCAGCACTCGCAGATCTGGGAAGCTCCGCCCCCCAAAGCCGTCGGCCGAGATGTAACGTGCCGGCAAGTTAGCTTCCCTTCGCTTTTGGGGTAAGATATGTTCGGGGAGCCGAGAAATAGCCGTAAGGAGCATATTACACCAAGAGACGACGGGAGCCATTGAACGCCGGATAACTAGTAGGCCGCAACAAATACATTTCAGCAGCAGGCTACGAAGTAAAAGTAGCATCGAATCTCTTTGGTGTTGCACGAAGAAGCAGGCTGGAGGCCGCCCCATCTTCGAAGACGCACGAGGTATTCCTTGGCTAGGGTCAAGTAACCAATTGAGAATCCTCAAAGAATCAGTGCCCTCGGCAACTCGTTGCATGCCAATCAACTTGTGGACCTATCTGCATGCAAAAGGCGCAGCCGATTCTCGTCCACTCCAACCCCCGACCCATTATGCAACATGTCAGACAAGTGTACCACGGTCTGCCCCCGAGGCAGATTTGCAAGCGCTCGAAAGGCCACCCCCTCCCATTCGGTGTCTCAGAGAGGGTTCACGAATCTGACTTTTCGCCAACATCACACTCGAACATTTGTACTTTTACCACTGCGAGATCATTCCGACTGCAATTCAGTGGGCTACGTTGCCAGCGGCCTGGTCATCATCACGATGGCTTCCGATCAGCGACCTCGACGCCGCGAAGACTTTCGAATTGCTGTGCTATGCGCGCTACCCCTTGAGTACAATGCTGCCACTTTGGCTTTCGACGAGTTCTTCGACGAGGACGGCGACAAGTTCGGAAGAGCTCGAGGAGATCCTAACAAATACACTACCGGTCGGATAGGCAAGTACAACGTGGTCATGGCTCTCCTTCCTAGCATGGGGACAGTAAGCTCGGCTTCAGCTATGGCAAGCTTTCGTTCGAGCTACACTGAGCTAAAGCTGGCCCTCCTGGTGGGCATATGCGGCGGGGTTCCTAGGCCAGGGACCGAGAGGGAGGTCTTGCTCGGAGACGTCATCATTAGCAAAACGGTGGTTCAATACGATCTTGGTCGGCAGTATCCTCACCATTTTGCGCCTAAAGATACGTTCAATGATAGCCTCGGTCGACCTAACAAGGACATCCGTTCGCTTCTGGCCTCACTTGAGACGGAGCGGACTTTCGAGCAACTCGAACGTCGTACAACTGCCATCCTTACAAGTATCCAGCAGACCGCCGCCCAGACCAGCGGGAAACGGAAGCGAACTCGATACCCTCACCCTGGAGCAGCCCAAGATAGACTTTTCAGTCCGACTTATGAGCACAGACATCGAAACGATACCGATTGCGGCTGTGAGGATACATGGATTTGCGACTCTGCCCTGGATGCCTCATGCATCGAACTTGAATGCGACATCCATCATCTCGTGACTAGAGGCCGTCTAGAAATGAAAAAGAAACTAGAGAGTGAGGGCAATGACGCAGAGGCTCAGGAGCCGCAAATACTCATTGGTAGCGTCGGATCAGGTAATACTGTGATGAAGTCGGGCGCCCATCGTGACGAAATTGCTGAGAAGTACGACCTCATTGCCTTCGAAATGGAGGTGGCTGGGGTCTGGGATGAGGTGCCATGCGTCGTCATCAAGGGCGTTTGCGACTACTCCAACAGCCACAAGCAGCGCTGCATACTAATCAAACAAGTCAAGCTGGGGGGTTAGGCTTAACTGTTTGACTGGATTTTCACTAAAAGCTTACTTAACTTAATAGACTTAATTTAATTTAAATAATATTACCTATTCAGGAAGTTAGTAAAGCTTTTATAATATCTTAATATATTAGAAATATACCTATCTAGTCTTCTAATATCATCCTATCTCTTATTAACCCTTCCACTTAAAGTAATACTTACTAATAGTAACACTGCTACCTTAAATCTAATTTTAAAGGCATTATATCTTCTTAAGTAGTAATAACTTTATTAATAGCTTCTATAATATCAGTATTAATTTAATAAGGCTAAATACTTTCTTATAGTTAGTTACTATCACTAGAATAGTAAAAACGTTAAAAGTAAACTTACTAAGTATTAGAAAGGTCTACTGATATAAAATCTACTACTAAATAGAATTACTAATAAGCTAAATAATTACAAAGTTAAAATACTTGTCTAACTTATTAATTTTATTAATAATAATATTATAAAAGCTGCTATCTAACTATTAACTACAATTAGAGTTTTTAAGCTTTAAAAGTATTATGATTAATATAAATAATATTTATAGAGATTTTAGATAGGCTAGTTTATCAGTATAAGCAGCTATTTCAGTATATTATTACTCTTAATACTCTTAAAAACCTTTTTAGTAGTATAAAGCTACTTATAAATCTCTTGAGTATTTTAATACTTTTTAAACTATCATAAACCTCTGCTAAGATATAATATTATAGTAGTAGTATAGAGAGAAAACTTTTTAAGCTTTTTATAGTAATTATTAAATACTTATTAGCTATTAATAATTAATAAGCATATAAGTATATAAGAAGTGAAGTTAGTAGCTTAAAAGAGGTATAGTAATATAGTAATATATTTAAACTGTAAATAAGTAGACATATTATTAATTAATAAGGTCTATAAGATTAATACTTAGCTAGATTAATATAATACCTTTATTAGTTAAGATTGCTATAATAAGAGACTTTAGAATATTTATATAGCTATAAAATTCATCTTTTCTATAGTAAAAATATTATAAAGCTTATATTAATCCTCAAATTAATCTAAGAGATACTTAAAGCTTACTAAGATCTCCTAAAGTTAACTATACTTATTACCTTTACTCTAGCCTTTATATCGCTTAGTCTATAAGTAGAGAAGCTTTAAGATTTTATTTAACTTAATAAAGACTTATTAATCCTTATTAGTTAGGATATCCTTATTAAGGATATAATTATCCTTATTATTAAAGCCTAAGGAGTAGTATATATAGCTAGTAATCTAGCTATATTTAAGTAGGGTATAGTAGATTATATTATATATTAAGTTCTATTAAGTAGTATTACTTAATATTAGATTCAGCTTTTATAATAACTCTTCCTATAGAATAAAAGTATACTTATTATTATTAGTCTTATTATTAATAGATAAGAAGGCCTCTAAGCGTTATAGTAGTAATCTGATATACTTAATAATATTCTAAAGCCTACTAATAGATCTTCTAAACCTCTAATAAGCTAGATCTTCTTAGATCTTATTAATATTAATTAGATAGTTAAACTTTTATTTAAATACCTCTTTATTAACCTTATAAATAATACTATAACTAATAAGGTTAAAGATATAGCTATAGTATTAAATTTAATAATATTAAGCATCAGTTTCTATATATAAATATAAAATAGATAGATATAAAGCCTTAATATAAATACTATTAGCATTAGCATTATTAGAAACTATAACGCTAATTTTATTAAAGAGATATCAGTCTCTTATAACTATATATATTATAGCAGTAATATTCTCACTAAAGTAAGTATTAAGCTAGTAATAGAGACCTAAGAAGTATTATATTTATTTACTTAAGAAATTAATAAAGCAACTAAAAATAGTAATAATAGCATATTAATTAGAAGAGGTCTATAGGTTGAACGATATATAAACTTTTATAAAAGCCTTCTATACTTCCTCTTCAATCTATTACTTCTTATAAATATAAAGTTATCAAAGTTAATCCTTCAGGCTAGTTTTTAACTAGTATATCTAAGTGTTAATACTATAATTAAATATAGTAAATATATATTATATAACGTGGTTTACCAGTCAGCCGCGCATATCAGTCAGCCGCGCACTTTTTCCAACCTTTCAAACATTTTATAAGTTTATACAACCACAACGTATAAAATCAATTAGCTCTCGTCAGTACATG
>VYYT01000097.1:0-67010 GCA_032988895.1 Colletotrichum kahawae | reverse complement strand
ATTGCCAGGCTGGACAGACTTTGCTTTGCCGCGTCGATCAGCGCGTGTTACCACCATTGACGCGGTGATCATGCCCATCATGAAGCCAGTTTCGTCGAAATTGTATAGGTCCCCCTCTTGGATGCCGTATTTGACCATCATATTGCCCAACAACGCGAACCACTTCGAAATGACCTCTGGATCCTCTTGAAGTGCCCTTTGATAATCATATGGACGATTAAATTTAGTCTTCAGAGTCGGCTGCGAGTCGATAAACCTCTTGGCCCAATGCTTCCCAACGGGTGTCCCATTCCGCGTCCGCAGCAGGAGATTCGCCATATCTTCCACACTAGCGAGTCGCAGGGGAAACCCTCTAGAATCCTGCTCAATAACGTATCGGAGAAGTGTTTTCTCTTCGATCGGATCGAGTTTATGTCGTTGAGGCTGGATACGGTCGCGGCGTAGTCGATTGTTCATTCTGTCGCGTAAGGTACTTTCGGGGATACTGTATATCTTCGCAGCGCTTCGCGTACTGAACTTATGACCTGCAGCGCGTGTCGATCGGATCGCCTCAATAGCAAGAATAATCTTATCTTCTTGGGTGTAAATTGGCATTGCTGTTGTTGAGAAATTACGTGTCAAAGGTTTAAGTGGCTGGGAACAAAGCGCGTTGTGGAAAAAGTGCGCGGCTGACTGATATGCGCGGCTGACTGGTAAACCACGTTATATTAATTACTAAATATTATAAGAAGGTTACTAATATTACTAAGAAAGCTTATAGCTAACTTTTTAATCTGAATAGTCTTCTTTTTAGGTATAGCAATAAGAATAGATTAATAATGCTTAAATAGAAGACTATATACTTATTCTTAAGATATTAAGCAGCAGCAGTTATAATATTCATATTATATAGCTTATTAAGAGTTCTTAATTTATTATAATATTAATAAACCTAATAAGTATTATTTTTCTTACTATTAGTAAAGATCTTATAGATAAAGATTCCTTTATTTATAATCCAAGAAGTATAGCTTTAAGCATCCTTCTTTATAATAGTATTAATATTAATAAACTGCTAGCCTTTCTATATAGCATAAGGTAGAGCTTTGAAAGTATTATATATAGCTAAATTAATAATTAATATATTACTAGCAGTAATAAACAATATATAAATCTAAGCAGTAATCCTATAAAAAGATAATATTTTACAGCTAACAAAATAATTAATATATTAATTACAGGCTAGCAGAAGTATTATAGTAACTAATAAGAGGTTAAATAAAATATTAAGAAGTATGGAGGTATAGCAGTAATAGCATTAGTAGTAGTAATAGCAGCAGTAATAATATGACTAGTGATATTAAAAAAGGAGTTATTTTTAAGGGCTAATGAAGAGATTAAAAAATAGGCTTTTTTAGAGCTTTAGTAAGATAGCTAAAAATATATTAATTAAGCTTACTAGCTAAAAATGCATTTCAACCTTTTAGCTTTAAAGTAGTATATATTAAAAAAATAGAGGTTATAAAGTATTTAGCAGAATAAAATTATCTTACTAATATTTATTAATACTTATATAGTTAAGTAATATAATATTTAACTTTATCTAATAAAGGATAAGGTTATAAGTTTAAATCTTACTATAAGTCTTTATATTTCTAATTATAAACTTCTTAGGTATAATTAGAAATATATATTTTATTTTTTAAATCCTTTAAAACTTCTAATTAGTCTAAAGCTTAGATTTACCTTCTTCTAGGTAATATCAGCTTGATTAAGTTAACCAAGTTTTTAGCGCTGCAAGCTTAATTATTTGAGTAGCAAAAAGCCTCTAATTTGATTAGTTGATTGATTGATTGATTGATTAGGTTTGAACGGGGTGTTGCGCTGGCCACAAGAACAAGAATTGGCAAACTTTCGCGGCTGCCACAGCGGCCTCCTCAATGAAGGCACTTCTCGAGTTGTACATCCAGACTGATGCTCCGGGGAACTCCAGACTTGACTGTAAGTGACTAATCATTGGTGCATAATTTAGTTACTAATGAAGTTCAGCTTCAACTCAGCGTGTTAATGAGATTCTGACTTGGTTCTCCAAAGAACCATACGAACAACATCATACGCAAAACAAGAGCGAGGTTCTAGAAGGAACAGGAAAGTGGCTTCTGGAGGATGAAATCTTTCAGTCATGGAAGGATGCTGAGGCATCGTCCATTTTGTGGCTGCACGGCATCCCAGGCTCTGGAAAGAGCAAGCTGACGTAGGTTAAAGGCCAGTTAACCAGCAAATTTCCTGGTCTCACATTGTAAACACAGTTCAATCGTTGTTGAGGATGCTTTGCAATCTTCTCCAGAAAGGACGGTATACTTCTACTGCTCCCGAAACCCGGCCGAGCCCGGCCGTTCCGATCCTACTTGCATAGTAGCTAGTTTTGCGAGACAACTTGCGATGCCTCAATCTGGCGGGAAAATCCTGGACGCCGCAGTTGAGGTGTACAGAAAATTTGAGAACAACGCTTTTGCCTCGAAGTCACTTACACTAGGCCAAAGTATAGAGCTCATTCACAGACTTCTCAATGACTACAAAAATCAAGAAATAACAGTGATCATCGACGCACTGGACGAGTGCAACAGGGACACTCGTCAAGACCTTTTGGACCTTCTTCTGGCTCTTCTTAAAGCACCGACTACCACGAAGATCTTTGTCTCCAGCCGAGATGACAGGGACATCGTCCACGAACTGGAAAGATACAGAAATCTGCACCTATCCTCAGAGCGCAACTCGGGGGACATCGATTTGTTTGTGCGATCAGAGACCAGGCGCCTTATCACAAAGGGATCCTTGCTGAGAGGAAGCTTGAAAAAGGAGGAACTTCGTGACAAGATAGTCCACGAGCTTGTCTCCAATGCCCATGGAATGTAGGATATGACTTTCAACTAAACTTTTGGTTAGCATTGAACTTACAAATACAGGTTCCGCTGGGCTAGCCTTCATATACAAGAACTTTGTCGGCAGGCCACCGACGCGGCCATAGAAGAGAGGCTGGTCAGGATGCCGCGAACATTGGAAGGTCTCTACCGAGAGATCCTGGAGAGGGTCGAAAACCGCGATGCTGTTGCAGACAGAAACCTGGCCAAGAACGCGCTTAGCTGGCTTCTATGTGCTCGAGAAAGGCTCAGATCGGGCGTTTTCCTGGCAATGGTGTGTAGGACGAAAGATGGAACGCCCCCAACCGTCTCCACGGACCAGCTCCTGATATTATGCAACGATTTGGTCCTTTTTGACGATACTCTAGATGTCTTTCGCTTCTCTCACTTATCAGTCAGAGAGTTCCTCGAAGGCCACGAAGGATATGGAATGACGTCTGCTCATGCCCTTGCGGCTGAACAATGTCTCCTCAACCTTGCCGGCATACATTCCAGAATTATGCCCCTGACACTGGTCTTGGAATACTCAAGCTTCTTTTGGGCAGACCACTCGAAGTACGCTGATCATGAACAAAGGCAATCACGCTTAGGCCCGATCTTAACCAACTTCTTCTCTGGGGAGCAAGATCCATGCTCGACATTCCGTCGTTGGTATGACTTGGTCGCGTCCAGGGATAACTGCATATTTGTTGAAGCCTGGTTCAATTCACGCTTCAAATTTGATAATTTCAAATCCATCATATCTTATACGCCATCTATCTTACTGGTCATCTGTGCTTTCGACTTGTCAGGTGTTCTCAGCCCGCAGGACTGGATAGATAGAGCTGGCCAAAATTCAGCCCAAGAATTTGAATGGTGCTACGCACGAGGAACTTGTACTCCGGCACGGCAGTATCCGAGTCCTTCAATGGCATTTCGACGCCGGGGTCCCCTTCAACCTGAGTAAGAAGCACGTTAAGTTGATAGCTGCGATCGAAGAAAATGGTGAGGATATGCTGCTGCTTCTTCTGGAAAGATTTGCGACCAAAATAAGAATCACGCAAGAGGTTGTTCTGGCTGCAGTTTCGAACAAAGAATGCGGCGACAGAATCCTTGGGCTTCTTCTCGACAGACGCGGACACGAGATCTACATCACCGACGAAATAGTTCGAGCTGCCGTTCAGAATCCCAGGAAAGCCGTGGAAATCACCTCTTTACTTCTCAGTGAACGTAAACGCCAAATTCGCATCACACCAGACATCGTGACGGCTGCCATCCAGAATCCGTCGATTAGCGCGGACGTAGTAAAGCTACTGTTAGACGAACGGAAAGACGAGATCGAGATTTCTGCAGACGTAATTCTAGCAGCATTTCGAGGGGTCAGTTCCTATTCTTTGAGGGACC
The DNA here is from genome assembly GCA_032988895.1 of Colletotrichum kahawae. Taxonomy (NCBI): domain Eukaryota; kingdom Fungi; phylum Ascomycota; class Sordariomycetes; order Glomerellales; family Glomerellaceae; genus Colletotrichum; species Colletotrichum kahawae. The sequence goes on along the minus strand of VYYT01000097.1, from coordinate 62,727 downwards.
GCTTGAAACCATTACTACTGTTGCTCCTAGACAGGTGCAGGGGCCAGATTCACATCACTGAAGATTTCATAATCGGCATTGCGTCGACAGAAGCCTGCAGCATGGATGTTATGGAACTACTTCTTGATGAGTGTGAAGAAGATATGCAGATCACCAGGGGGCTCGTCGACGCCGTCGAAGATCACCTGGGTGACAGAGATGAAGTGATGGGGTTATTGATTGACCGGCTTGGCGCCAAGTCTCAGATCTCCGACCTAGCTTTGGAGACAATGATGGGCAAATTCAATGCAGCTACAGTACGAAAATTCATTGAAATGAACGGTAATGTTGTGAAGGTCACGAGCGAGATGGTCAAGGCTGCTGTACGGAATGTGTTACATGCCGAAGAGATGATGGCCATGCTGTTAAGCGAGTATGGAGATGACATTCGGATCACCAAAGACATTATTGAGGCAGTGTTTGAGAATGAGTACCGCGGCTACATGATCATGGGTCTTCTGCTCGATGAGCGTACATCCGAAATCCAGATCACCGAAGAATTCGTCAAAGCGGCGGTCCAAAGCGAGCCAGATATGTTGGAACTGATTCTCGACAAACGCGGGGATGAGATCAGCATCACAGACGATATCATAGAATCGTGTTCTACCGGCGAAATGATCACAATAATCATGGAAAAGACACGGCATAAAATCGAGATCACGGAAAAGATTCTGATACGCGCAGCGAAACAAAACAACCTGCTATGGGGTCAAGACGGGGGATTACTGCAGCTGCTTCTCGATACGCGGTTGGAAGAGGTTCGAATCACTGAAGATATCGTTAGTGCTGCGACTGGAAACGAGTTTAACGGCTTGCGTTTCATAAAATTACTCCTTGACCAGTGCGGAGACGACATCGTCATCACGAAACAAATTCTTATAGCCGCAGCTTCGAACACTGAATCTGGAGACCAGATAATGGCACTACTTCTCATCACGCGCGGAGGTAGCATTAGGATCACGCAGACTGTTGTTGAAGCGGCGGTCAGGAACTCGCCAATCGGCCATAGGGTGATGGCCGTTCTATTCGAAGGGCGGAGCGACGGCGTTCCGGTCACCGAAAGAATTTTCTTACTCGCAGTTAAGAATGGCTCCTCTGGCGATAAGATAGTAGAGATGCTTCTCGACAATGTCAAGGACAACGTTCAGATCACCGAAGAGATCGTGAGCGTTGCCGTTCAAAACCGAAGTTGCGGTAGCAGAATTATGGAAATTCTCCTCGAAAAATTCGAAGAAGACGTCCCGACAACAAACGAGACCATCCGTCTGGCGGCTGACAACTGGGGATGCGGCGACAAGATTATAGAATTACTTCTCGAGCGGAACTAAAGTAGAAAATTTATAAGATCCCGATCCCACTCGAATATTCCAGATGCTCTCATTGTCCTCATCAACTTTCACTGCTAAGATGCCTTCCTGCTCAACGCTTACATCCTGGCCTCCCTCCTGTACTTGGGTAGCGTTCAGTGATACAAGACCAATGGATCCTATGGGAACCATGATGTCATAGGTCAAGACATTGTCGCTGAGCTCCCAGGCGGCGCTAGCTTGTCCAGTCGGCGTCACGTAACTAGAAGAAGCCGAGGTCAGATTGGCCTCCAATATGGGTGAAAAGTTGATCAAATTCCACCGAACGGCGTCAGTCGCAGTGTACAACCCACTGAGTCGCTGAATCCATATACCCGGAGCACCCATCATGAAATGGTTCAGTGATGAGCCGCGGCCCCCATTTCTGACAGGCAATATTAGCGTGGGAGAAAAGACGCGGAGTTACTATTAGTTTTTACAGGAATTCCCAAAGACTCGTGGCTCCTAGTTCAATCGAGTAGGAGTAGCTGGCGAGGCCAGAGCTGCTAAGACCTGGAGCGGCGAGCATCTTAAAGATGACGTCGTTGCGGCCTCGGCCCTCGAGGACGCGAAGGAGGCTAGGTAATGCGATCTCCCCGACGGTGGGATAGAAGGTAGTGTTCTCGATCGATGTCAGAAGCGACTCAAATACCAAGTCCTGATATTCTTCAGGGACAATGCCCAAGTCGAGCGGAAGAGCGTTTGATGCCTGGATATTTCCGGAGTAGTACGCTTGTAAGGTAGTGTCGTTGGTGTCAACGATAAACCATTTGCTGTGCAAAGCTTCACCAATACTGCTTGCCAAATCCTCCCACTTCTGAGCCTCTTCAGGGTTACTCAGCCAGAGGGAAATCTGCTTCATCGCCGTCGCAGCCTGGTGATATCCGAAAGTGTTGGTCAACCCGATAGGCACGGTCGCAGTCTTCCCGTCGCCGGCGCCCCAGTCGCTCAGCCCAACGCCTTCGATGACCGAGTCAGTTGCTCTGCGGCCGAGATAGTCCATGTACGCGACCATGATGGCGTAATTCTCAGTCAGAACTCTCGTATCGCCATAGTACCGATATAAGTGCATCGCAACCCGCATGATGGCTGAGCCCCAGTTCGGGTCGTCGCGAAATTTGTCTGGAAACACATCGTACTCAGGTGCTGTGGTTGGGATCAAACCTTCCGAGTCGGCGCCGTACTGAGCTTGCGCGTCAGCGATGGTGTGCATCAGGTTGTAGCCGTAAGCCTGGAGGTCGAAGCGCCGAGCAAGTAAGTCGAAAAGCAAATGGTCTTGCTCCAACCAGCCGAGTTTCTCACGGTGAGGGCAGTCAGTCAGCACGCTGTACATGTTACTCTGGTGGCCTCGTTAGCGCGAATTACAGCGAACAATGACACGTCCTCGAACATGCCTTCATCGAGCGATCCGTGATCTCATATATCTTGTTCAGAAATGAGTTGCTTGTTTGAACAGTACCGACTTCTTCATTCGCTGCCCGAATGGCATAGCCGACCATATCGGTGAGTTGCGGTTCCCACGTTGTGTTGACCTGGCAGCCGTGAGTAAAGTACACTTCAGGCAATATGTCTGTCCACTTGACCAAGCCAACGAGGAGGGAGAGACTCACGCAAACGTGACTTAAGCCGTGATAACGGTAACGAACGCCGTACGTCTCAGATTCGTTACCAGCAAGGGTATATCCGTCGAAAACCGGGTTTCCAGTATTTGCCTGGGAAGGATTGCCTCCCACAAGCCTCTCCGCGGGCCAGAAGACGATTCTGGTGCCCGCCTTATCCGTTCCGTTCATAGTGAATTGGTACCAACCAGCAAAGTTGACTCCAAAGTCAAAGAGATAGCCACATGATCTCTACAGAGCGTTGAAGGTTAGTCAAGTCTCACTTCGGGTTAGACGGAGCGGACCAGTACCAACCTACGTTACCGACTTTGCTGTTATCGTCTCCGTGACCTTAAGCTGCGGCGCGGTGGAGCTGTACAGTTTCCCAGCACCCCCTACCGGACCGGTTGAAATATTGGCAGGTTTCCAATCTGAACGATCACCCTGAGAACTTGACCAGTTGGGGATAATTTTCCTCGCATCATATTCCTCCCCACCATACCAAGCAGCTTCGAGAAGTGGGCCATCGGTGGTGGTGATCCATGTATCATCAGAAACCACAGAGTTGCTGACACCATCACACGTGTATTCGAGCTGAGATTTGAGAATAGGCGGCTTAGTGGACGTTGTGAACTTTCGGCTGAAGACGAAAGGTTATTGGGAGTTCTTGTTTGGATGAGGGAAACCTGGATGAAGCTGCACTTACTAGCGGTTAAGCAGGGGCTTGTCTGAGTTATAGATGCCTTTGCCAATTGAAACACCAATCACATTGTCGCCCTCAGTGAGAAGATCAGTAACATCGTAGGCGCGATACAGGACGGTACGGTTAATAGTGGAATATCCGGGACCGAGGACTTCGTCGGAGACTGAGTGGCCGTTGAGTTCAGCGTAGAATACGCCCAGACCGGTTATGTAGAGGCGTGCTTTGGTGACGGTGCAATTGACCTTGAACTCGTTGGCAAAGAGAGGTAACGAGTTGACACCCGTTGCAAACTGGTCGTTCTCGATCCATTGTGCAGTCCAGTCGCTCTCTTCCAGTAGCCCAAGCTCAAAGGTGGAAGGCTCGCTCCATGCCGACGCAACATCAACTGCGTCCCAGACTCGAACACGCCAGTAGACCTGATCGCGGTAATTGAGAGCACTGCCGTCCCAAGACGCGAAAGCTTGATTGTTGTTCAGCTTTCCGGTATCCCAGAGGTCTGGCGAAGCGAAACCATCTGAGCTCGATGCAGCCTGAAGCTGATAGGACGTCTGATTATCGCCGCGACGATCAGATTGCAGGCGCCAAGACAAGAACGGGTTGGTCGCATGGATACCCAGCGGCGCTTTCACGCCTTCTGTACGAAGCGACTCCGGCTCAATGGACAGCGTGGAAACGACGGCAACCAACGCCAGGGAAAGTAGTGTAGGAAGCCGCATCCTCAACACCGTAAAGATGTTGATGCCGTTGGTGCTTGAGGAGAATAGCTCTACACGACTGGAGAAAAACAGATGCACAGAGAAGGATCAGCAAGCAGGGAGTCGGGCTGCGTCCTCCTATCGTTTAATACGCATTGGCGTGCCTGGCGGTAAACCTTTATTCGTACCATTTGGGTATTTCTTCGGCGATCTCGTCGGTTGGAGCAACCTGCGTCCCGATTGGGATAGCTATTCCCCGGGGCTCGGTGTAGTTATTGGCGCACCTGGAGGCGGCTATTTTCTTGGCTTGGTAATCATTCCTGATTACATGTGTTTCGGATAGCAGCGAATCTGGATGTCAAAGTTCAAGCTTAGGATGTTCGCAGGGTCTCACATCCGTAAGTTCTCAATCGCATATGTTGAAATGTGCCTATATGTTTAGTTGCGGAACATGTTCTCCTACGTGCACCCACATATCGCTCTCTGATGTGTTTGTCTAAAGTGTCACAAACAAATGGCTCAGCTCTAAGCGTATTGCCAATTTACTCTTTGTCCAGTACATCCATTCAATCATATTCTCTATAATAAGCATAATTTAGCGCTAACTAAACTCTCTCTAAGCGGTTCCATCGTCAACACGTCTCCAAGTTGTGTCTGACTTGCAATCGTGTTGTTGGCTTCAATGCCTGGCTCAAACCACAGCCGCAATCGTATTGTCCTTGAACCGATCGGCCTCGCGCTTCAGCATGAGGATGCAGCTGGCGACGATGAACGCCTCGGCGTCCTTGATGGTAGTTTTCTTGTCATCCGTCCACATCCCAAGGTTCATGATCAAGCGGCCGCCATTGCCGCCCATCCAGCGACTCGTGCCGGGGGTACGGAGATTCGCATTGCGCACAAGCTGAGCGATCGGGACGCCGTGCTTGCCTACCTTGCCATTGGTGGCCAGGGCCGAGGCGGCGTCGTCCGTGCGTTCCAAAACCAGGAGTGAAGACGCCTCGGAGGCCTCCTTGCGCTCGTCGCGCCCACCATAGCGCCATTCGAACGTTCCGAACGATGTCTTTAGCTTCTGCGTGCGCGACATCATGTTGCGGCTTTTGACCTCGACCACCTCGCACACAAGATGGTCTGATTCGATTGCCTCTTCGACTATGGCAGCAGCCCCCGGTGATAGAAATCTCATTCTGGGACGTCGACCCGGACCCCAACGGTAAATCGTTGATATCAGGGGTGTCTGACTAGTGTCGGAACCGCGGACGAGCGCACAGGAGTTCGAGTTCTTCTTAATCCGAATGGACGTGTACTCTAGCTCACCAGAGCCAACACGATAGACGGGGATGTTTTCCAGCACGTTTCCCGTGAGGGCCTGGTTCGTATCGTAGCCAATGGCCTGGATGTCAAGTTGGCTGATGGTACCACTATCGCTGGGCGATACGAAGCTTCCCGAGGCCGGTGATTCCTTATAACCAGGAGGCGCGTCACCATACTCCGAGTTTCCAGACGAGGCTGAGCTCATAATTGAGAAGGTATGGGAGCGATTAGGACGCCTGAACTGCCGTAATCTAATGAAATAAGTCGCTAGAACTTTTGAGGGAGAGTTTTGAGTGTGTTTACCGCTAAGTGTTGAGGAATTTTGCGTCGTGGTGGTTTTGATGACGTGCCTCTAACTGGGTGACTGTGAAGTCGAACGTCGCTTGGCAAGTGTTATATAGCAGATTGGGGCGTCGGTTACGTCCCCAGTGACAGAACGAGGCTACTCCCAGTTTGGCAAATGTGTTGGAGGCGCCAAGCGCTGTCAGCACTAAGCTTTAAGAAGATATACGAAGTCGCTCAATGGGTGAGGCAGTAACCGCTTGTTGGCGACCACTAGACTCCACACTCGATGCAAAAGTGAGGTCGGTGGCGCAGGGATTGAAACCATCAAGCCGACGTCAGACCCTGACTTGGTTGTTGAGCATCCCTTGGCCAGCCTGGGTGCCACGTGTTTGGGCGACTGCGTGCTGTGCTGCGGCATGCGGCATGGCGTTTCTTGACTAGCGTTTGCTAGCGCTCAAAAGTGGAAGCCTACCGTATTATGAGTGCCATGCGCATCAAACTTGACCAGGATGTTTCAGTGTGATTCTTGAGACGACTCACCGGCTACGTCGGTATTCTACCCGAAACTGCAACTTCGAACCTCACGAAGTGCGGACTATCCTTCGTCCCTACGCTAAATACCTTAGGCGCTGACATGCGTATGGTGCATTGCTTCGTGTGCCTTGCTGCACGTAAAGTTTTCGTCACGAACATCGTCATTTGAAATCACAGATTTGAATTAAATGGAAGTAAAGAGAGACGTTCTAAGTATAGCAAATCAAAGGATTGTGATTTCTCTCACTTCTGCCATATCAGAATAAGTCTCTCTATCGCCTTTCAGATCGATGAATGAGATTCCAACACGCTTATAATAATCCTTATACTCATTCCGGCATTTGCTGACCACAAGAGTATAATAGGAGGTGATGTCGTCGTTAGTCCCAAAGAGTAAACACTCAACCTGGTCCCCTTCCTGCACGAGATCACCTGGGGACATAGGACAGTCCACCTGAAATAAATGTAACGTGGGATTTGGCGAGTCCTGGAGATGTGAAACCATCTGGACATAGAATTCGATACGAGAACTTGGCCTATGCTCAGATTCGTAAGAGAAGACGATTTTCTGAACTTTTGCTGATATCGAAGGCCCTTGAAAGTCTATTTGGAAGCGATTTCCCTTCGTGAACATATGCGATCCGGGAACATAAGTAACCGAAGTTTTCGGGTCTGGCCGGAAACCATCGAGAGGCAGTGGGGTATAGCTCATCAAGCAGCTGCCACTAGCACCGCGTCTTGACATCCAAGACCACGTCGGCATGCCATCTGATCTGATGGCTTGAGGGTCAGACCTGGGAGAACCTCCCCACAAAAGCGCCCGTGAGAGGTCTTCTATCCACATGCCTGCTACATGCGTCCCATGTGTTATTCCTTGTACGACATTGATGAGCCCAGTGAAAGCAGCAAGCCGATCAGACGGCCTCGTAAGCTCGAGGCCAGAATACTGCTGTGATATTCTGAGCCAAAAATCATGGATATTTTGCGTAGATGACTGTTTGTCTCGAATTAAACTAAATTCTTGCTTCTGATGCGGTTGAGCTAGGGGCAATCTGTCGGCAGCTAATGATGTCGTCGTAAGAGAAGTTTGTGTATTGTTTGAGTCAAGGCGTCCACATTCGCATGCCATTGGGGATTTGCACTCCCAGATAAGCTCGGAAGCACAGACATGAAGGATTCGTCGCGCAAGTAAAAGCTCTTGGAAAACCCAGGCACGTTGTAGCAAGGGAGCTTGATGCCAACGGGTATGTAGCATATCTCCCGTAATGTATCTGTGGTCCCTATTGTGGGCCGGTCGAACAAAAACCTTTTGGCCTGGGGCTGAAGGGATATCGATGTCGTAAACTAGCAAAGGGTGGCGAGAAAAATTGTAGGCACTTCCAAGGGTCCAACGCTCCTTAAACAAGCCGTCCGTGCTGTTGTGCGAAGATGTCGCCGCGATATTAAAATGGGCATTGGAGTATATTTCTGCCATCTTTTGAGACTGCACAATCCAGTCGCAGTTGTCATCCTGAATGATGCACAATGAGTCGATCCAAAGGTAGTGGCATCCAACGTCCTTGCTCAATTGGATAGTGTCTTTGAAAAGATTCGTGAGATCGCCAGACGCAATACCCGCTTTTCGAGAATCCAAGTTGCTTTTGGTCGATGTAGTGGGCACCGACTCTTCAGGGTCACCCCAACAGTGGCTTAATGTAGCATATCTTCCGTACGGCGCTTCATTATGCTGAAACTCTACAAGCCTCGTTGTTGAGCCAGAGAGATCGAGCACACGGTCTGGTAGCCTTGTGGGAGCCGCCCTGCAGCTTGCATGGGTTTCTTCGCAGCATTGTAGCCAGGATTGCAGGCGCCATGCTGCTGCCTCCTTGGAGAGATATCGTGGTAAGTGATACGCACGTCCGAAAGCAGGATTAAGAGCGTTATCATCTGAGAGAATTATGTTAGACTTGCATTTACGGGTATTTCAATTTGACTCACTGGATTCGCTGAAGAACTCGATTCGAAGACCAACTTCGCCAACACACATACCAGGACTTCCTTCCGATGACCGAAGAGCGACAAGGCCGTTCCCTTTGCGACTTTCTAAAACCAGGACAGCCTTTCCATTTCTGTCCCAATCTTCAGGATTACTGCCCCAGAACAGACCAGTCCCTCGCTTGAGAACGATGCAATTCTGGCACCCTGTCAGGGCAGCGGCTCGCAGGTCCTCAAACTTGATAGCTTTATACCTGACGGAAGAGTCCGACTTCTGGCGGGATCCAGTAAATGCAAATTTAGAATCAAAGAGATCATGCGCCAGATCAAGACAAACAGGACAGTGAATTTGGTCCATATTGATATGACTGTTGCAATATTAGGGCCCGCAAGCGACAGAATAACATATATGCTTTGGGTAGAAATGATCAGGCAGGCAGGGAGTCCGGAGTGGTCGGGCGCTATTTATGTGGAGGGCTACGCGCAACGTCTCGTCTTGGAAACAACGCGGGAGTGAAGTTCCATTAGTAATTACTCAACTATGCTTTGGGCGGTGATTGAGGGGCTTGACCGATGTGGAAATAAGGCAGCTGGCGAACTGCAGCTGACTCCTGGAGCTACACCAATCAAGTTGAATATTTGCAGTCTGCCTAGAGCTGGTACCCTCAAATCTGCCGCCGGAGCCTGATATTATGGCAGTACCCGTCCCTAAGAAATAGCAGTCGTCAGTAAGTGGGGGATCGGACATGCCGCGACACTGAAATCTAAGGTCCTTGAAGAAGTGTTTTTCGAGTCAAGTATGAAAATGGAGGCCGCCGTACATTTGGAACTCTCAAGATGTGTCCCTCGGCCGTGACAAGAAGTGGTATGGCCCCACCTGGTTTTACGGGCCTACAGTCCGTTGCGTTAACAGCGTCCGCCCCCCCCTTTTTGCTGAAATTATGCACGTATAATCCCTGTATATATATGAAATTTTGCTTAATACTATGTAGATATTTGTAGTATAGCAATTAACCTATTTTGATAGCTTTAATTAATCTATTCCTATTGAATCCTACTATCTAAGGGTATTATAATGCTTCTTAAGCGTCACTATACGCCTTAGTAAGCAGATAATAAGCTATCTAAGTATTATCTATCACTTATTACTTATAGTATATATAAATAATAATATATATAATAATTAGTATAAGATGCTACTAGAGATCCTCTTTAACGTTCTGCTTTACTATTAATTAGGATTAATAAGGTTATTATTACTAAAGTTAAGCTTAAAACTAATAATTTAGTAGCTCTTAAGTTTATATTATAAAGAAGATATATATATATACCCTTTCTGTTATTATAAAAAGCTTTAAAAGTATTTTCTTACTAAAAAGTAATAATAATATAGAGGAAGTAAAAGAAAGATCTATTATATATAATCTAGCTCTAAAGTACTCTACTTTTATTAATACTACTATTTTAATTAGATTTAACTTTAGTTAACCTAATCTTTTATTAAACTGCTTAATTTATAGATAGTATACCTATAGCTTCTCACTATAATACTAATAATATATTTATATTATTCCTTAATATATTTAAAGAGGAAGAAGATATAGATAATAATAAACTAACTCTACTATAAATTTAAGTTATTTATAGCTTAGTGCTTAAAAGTAATAGTTCATTTCTTTTTATTCTTATTATTAAGAGTATTATATATAATAGATTTAGTATTACTAAAGTATTAAAAATAAATATTAGATAGTAGGAAGTAGATAGTAATATCTAACTCAAGTTAGAAGTAGCTTATTTATATAAGTTAAAGAAGGTTAATATTACTATTATTATTACTTAGAGGAAGCTTACTAATATATCTAAACTAATATTAATCTTTACTTAAGTATATCTATCTATTAGAGAGGTTATTTAGCTAAATATTCTATAAGTTAATATTATTCCTTCTTTTAAATAAACTAAAGAGAGAAGTTAAGTCTACTTTATTATTAAGTAGTAATGTAGCGCTATATTAACCTTTAGTAGTATAGTAATTAGTATATAAACTTGTTAAAAAGATAGTTAACTAAGCGTTTTAGCTAATATATAAGAGGTAATTAATTATAAGCTTAATAATCTTATAAATATTAATTATTAGAAGGAAGGTATATATAGATAACTTCTCTATATATATATCTACGTAAAGTACTATAAATATAAAAATAGCTTAAATAATAAGAAGTTTAATTAATATTATATATTAAGTTAGAAATATTATAAGATTAAGTCTTACTATATAAAGATATAAGTGAAAGCCTTTTTAATAAGATAAGTTAAGACTTCTCTTATAGATCTATATAAAAAGCTACTTAAAGAGATTATTTATAATTAGCTTATAAATAAATAGAGATACTAAAGTAAGAGAAGTAAGAATATTATTAAAGTTAATAATAATTAGGAGATAATAGTAATAATAAAAGAAAAAGCTAAAAATGCTATACTTCTATTATTAGAGTTAAGATTTAGTCTAACTAATACTAATAATAATAATATTATTAATATATATAATAGTATAGGGGTATTAAAATGTTATTTTTAATATTTTAACTTATATATATAGATACTGCTACTAGCAGTATATTAGCTATATATAAATATCTCACAGTATTTATTACTAACTCTTCTGTTATTAAACCTTCTAAGCACTTATTAACTACGTATTATAGTTTTAATTCATTTATTCTCACTAGTAGTATTAGATTTACTCTAAAAAGCTTTAGATTAAGTAGCTAGCTTTATTAAGTAGTTTATATCTATCTATAGTAAGCAATATAATATTAATAAAGAGTTCAAAAAGAAGCTATAGAAATTATAATTAATAGATAGTAGCTTATAAGTAAGTTATAAGTTACTAGATATTTAGTTTACTAAATATGGTTTTACTTAAGATCTTACTAAAGATATTAAAAACTTAATTAAATCTTTTATAGATAATAGCTCTTATTATAAAAAGTAATTTAATGCTCTCTCTAATATAATATCTTACTTTAAACTTTATTTAAACTATTAAGAGTTAGAATGAGATATTTATATACGAATATATATTAGATTACAAGGAGGGATAATAGTAGGGCTAGTTCAAAACTCTATAGTATTAGTTTTAAGTGAGTTAGAGTTATCTTAATATATTAACACCTTAATACTATATTAATCTATTAAGTAAGAGATCTATACTATACTAGTTAAAGTTAGTTAATATAATAAGTATATATAGAGCTGTTTACTATTAAATATAGCTAACTTCATAAGTATTTTAAAACTCTTTAGTTTTATTTCATTACTATTACTATTAATATTATAGATACTGTTTATATAGTTACAGATTAAATAAGATGAAGTTAAGTAAAGCGATAAAGAAAATTAGATTGAAATATTAAATAATATATTATTAATAGAGATATATTACTTTGAGGAGGATAAGGAAGAAGAGTGATATAGTAATAGTAGTATAAAGTTTAACTATATATATAATTATTTTATATAATATATTTAACTATAGAAAAGTCTATTGATAGCTATAGATTTAATATTACTACTTTATAGATATAAAAGGAATAGATTTATTGTTATTTTAGATCTATAAATAATATAATTTAGTTTATCTTAATATTAGTTAGAGCTAGTTAAAATCTCTAACTATAGTAGAAATCTCTAACTATAGTGATATATTATTATTATAAACTATCACTATAAGTATTAATAATATATTATAGCTACTATATAAGTAAGATTGATATATATATATAGCTACTAATAAAAATAATAGATAATAATATATTTTTTATATGTTAATATACTTATAGCTAAGCTTTTTATAATCTTACTAGCTATAATTATAGATCTAATAATTCTCTATTATATAATAATATAATTAAGATTCATTATAATTATATAATAAAGACTTAGATTACTTATTAATATTTAATATTTATAGCTTATTCTCCTTTTTATAGTTTAATATCCTTAAATATATACTTTATTTTCTTAAAGTTAATAAATAAATAGCAGCAATAGCTTTTAATTTAGACTAGATAATACTTAATCTCTATAGTATAGTTATATAGATATTTTATAAAATCCTAAATATTATTTTGATTATTATTCCACTTTAAATATATCTTCTTAATATATTATTTTAGATTACTAAAGTACTCCTTAATAAGGTTCAACTTTAGTGAATTTAGAAGTAGAAACTTAAGATTAACACTTGATACTTAGTATAAATCTATAATTTAAAGCATATAATAGTAAGAGAAGTTATTTATAAGTTATACTAACTAGTAGTAAATAGTAAGTAATTAAATATAATCTATATAGTAGTAGATTTTTACTTAATATTATAAATAAGCTAAGCTATTAGAGGAGTTATAATAGTAAAATATACTTTTTACTAGTCGATTAGTATAAAGATAAAATAACTAGCTAGAATAGTAATACTTCTATAACCAAATTAACTACTATAGAGATAATAGATATATACTTTATATCTCTATTATATATTTATATATTTAAATACTACTAAGTGTAAGGGGCTGGCCCCTAGGCTTGTTCAACGTAGAGGTGCCGTCGATTGACTATTCTAAGCTGAAGAAGGAGGAAAGGACTTTACAGGGATAGGCGCCTAGCAGCGGTGATGCAGACCGGGGCTAGGCGGTGTGCTATAGCAGAATAGTGGATCCGGCGGAGCCGGATCTCGGTAGCTGCTCCGGCAAAGCCGGAGATCTCGGCCGGGCTCCAGCCCGTGACACTAAGACTATAATAATTAATAGTAACTAAGGCGTTAGTGATGAATTTAATACGTTTTGCGTGCAATACAGAGAAATACGCATCACAGCGTAAAACTAGCCTTTTTTCATGTTTTTGCATAAGCAGGGAAAAAAAGGGGGGGCGGACGCTGTCAACGCAACGGACTGTAGCACAGCTGCGAAACACTATCGTGGACTTTTACGATGCAGCCAATCACATCAGTCCAGAACCTTTTATTTACTAGGATGCCCAAGCCTGCGTTCCGATGTTATTCGTGACCTCGTGGAGAAAAGTCCCAGATTTAATCTTGAGACTCGGCTTGAGAGAATGATCGAGGCTTGCAATTCGAAAGGCCGCTTCCGATAAAAGCCAGCCATTTTCCCAGCACCGCATTTGATTTCACCACAGTATTCAACAACCATCTTCACACAAATTCATCGCAGTCGCTACGTCGTCCTGTCTCCCAACCCCGGTACTTGTCACGGCAGAGCTTCATTACTTTCAAAATGGTGAGTACTTACTTGGTCATTTCCTGCCCACCCTGTGTTGGTACCTTGTTAAGAGTCCAGGATCTCGGCCTACAAGAATTGGGCAGCTGATATTGGATCTTCCAGGGCAACTTTTGCGCATACGTACTTGCATTGCTCTTTCCGCCTCTGGCAGTCTTTTTCCGCTGTGGCTGCGGCTCGGAGACGCTCATCTGCACTCTTTTGACGATTTGCGCTTTGTTACCTGGCTCAATTTGTAAGTGAAAATATGAAGAAGCTCGGCAGGTAGTATATGCCAGGAACTAACGTGAGAAGATGCTTGTATTGTAGTTCATCGAACCGGGAAAAAAGACAGGGAAGTCGGAACTGGGGCCTGATTTGGAGTTGTTGACGGCGCGGCTTGAGGAGTAGACTGTTATATTAGAAAAATCCAAACGTCGGTGGTCGACGTCAGACGATCACGGTTTGCTGCAATCTCAAATTGAACTCGTTCACACAATGCGCTGAATTTCTTGGGTCTCCTTCGTTAGTTGCCTTCCATTTTAATGCAAGGTGGAGGAATTGTTGGGTCTCTCCATGGCGGCGCCAGCTAACACACACTCAAGGCTCCATAAGAAACCGTGCCTCTTACAAAGACTACGATCAAATCCTGACATTGGGCTTCTGACAGGTCCCAAAGACATTGCCAGCTCAGGCATGGGGACGGTTGGCATGCAGCCTGCTGGGCTTTTCAAAAATTGTACTACTGGTATCATAGTAGACTGCACGTATTTGAAAAACCATTATGCTGTAATTTGTATTTGGGTGAAACCTCACGAAACCGCTTTTGTTGACCGGGTCAAACATTTCGTCTGCTGAAGGTTCGATCCAAGCCCAGTCAACACAGACGATATGATTCTTGACTGTTTACTATCTGTCATTCATCCTTGCATCTGTCAATTTGGTATTTGTGTACTCTTCCACAAAATGAGAAAGTCACGTACACTTTCTCAGCGCGAGTTGATCGTTTGGCAACCAGGTATAGCGCCCCAAGTACCGTGATATTCTTTCATTTCAAGCCACGATACATGATGGCAGAACCAATGCACGTAGGCCGCTGGGAATCAATCGTAGCGTTCCCCCTTGCCCCGACGTCGTACCCGTTTTGGATGATGGCATTCCGGCCATCGAGCTGTCAAGTTGGTGTAAAGGTCCAAAGGTTTGAATCGAACATGTTAGGTGAATGGGGGAGGTAATCAGCAAGCGGCGCGGTGCTGTTGGCGGTCAAATCCGCAGCATCGCCTCCGAACATGGTAGGGTGAGAATCTAGCCCCATATTGATGGAAGCTTTCACATCAGGTACCGGAGGGAACGTGGTCCCTTCGTATTGGAATGGCGAACGCTCATAGATGGCCACCGTTGCAGCCCCATTTGGCCAGTTGGGCCCTTCGCGATCTAGTGTGTCGGAAGATGATATCGACTTCGCACGCGGGCTGTTTCGTAGGTATTTCTGCTCCGTCAAGTGTGAGTTGGATGTGACTGTGGCGGCAATTCTGGTTGAAACAACTTACAAGACGCCGCAAACAGCAGCGTCGGCGCATTCGCCAGCGGTAAAAGTAGGCCATCGAGAATCAATTCCAGAAATAGAGAGATTTTAACGACAGAATTGCCTCGGAAGCTCCCAACCTACCTTCTCAAGGGGTGCCTCAACACATATACTATTCCAATGGTGAGCTGGAATCAGACTTTGGGTATTGTCATTATTTTCCAGGAGGAACTTGCGGAACCCACTCTCCGCTTCGCCCCGTATCCCATCAAGGGCACCATCCCTCCACGGGGTGCGTGAGCCTCACCCGGGGGACCACAATTGCCCCAGAAGCATTTCACACAGAAGCCATTGACCGACACAATAAGCACTAATAAAGACCACGATAGCTCATGGCTAGGTCTCTCCTCTTAACGGTGGGTGCCGAATAGAAGGAGTCAGCCGGAGAGAGACAGCTTTGAGGCTCAACGAGTCGTATCATTGAATCCATGATTGGTGGGCATAAGGTAACAATTGTATTGTGATGGAGCTCGAGGAGGCGCTGCCACTTGCAGCCCGCCTGAAACATGATTTGGTTTCTACGATGCAGCCAATGGGGGACGTCGCAGCGGGTAAGCATGTCTGCTGTGGATCGATCGGCCCTACCGGGACCCACCGTACCCACAGGCAGTGGAGGTTACGGCTTCTTAGGCCTCTACCGGCGGACACTTTTTCTTTGTTTTGTCTGCGTCTAGTCCTGAGCAAGTCTTTTGCGCCGACAACAGCAACTCTTCCAGACCTGTCATTTTGGCCAGAAGAAAGTCCTCTGCCCAATGGGCCACAAACCTGCGGCGACTTGACATTGTTTCCAGGATGAGTGGCACGATGAATTTCCGGACGAAGCCGAAGTACACTAGAGCTTCGGCCCCCAAGGTCAGAACAGGTTGTCTGACATGGTAAGTGGCGGCCCATTCACGACACACCACTGCTAAGAAACAACACGACTGACCGTACTTATCCACCCACAGCAAGTGAGTAGTGTAACTCTATCGTATTGGATCCTCCGTTATGCTGATCCCGTTCGTCCAACATCAGGATTCGCCACGTGAAATGTGACGAGGCCAAGCCGACTTGCATGAAATGTGAGCTGAATATAACCCATCATACATGTATCTAATGATATATGTACATGGCGGTACTAACCAGGAACAGGCCAGTACGGCAAAGTGGTATGCGACGGCTATCCTTCAATGGAAAACAAGCAAGTCGCCCAGACGAAGTCGCGAAAGACACGCGCGCCCTTGGGGAACGAAGTGCTATCTGTCTTGCCTCTACCTCGTGCATGCCTCAATCCTGATGCTCTGCGGGATCATACAGGCTCGGCCTTCTTTCACCATTTTCGAACATGCGCCCTACCAGATCTCGCATTGCCTCCCTACTCCACTTGTTTCTGGGACCGGCACGTCCTGCCTCTGGGTAATGCAGTCCCGGCTGTAAGATGTGCTGCCACAGCTCTCGGGGTCGCTCATCAAGCATTCTTACTGGACCCTTCTGACCCTTCGGCACACGACACAAGAGAACGGCTGGAGAGCATTGCTGTTCAGCAGTATAACAAAGCCATCAGCCATCTGCTCCCAAATGCAACCTCATGTGGGGTGATGGACGTTCGGACAATCATTACCTGTTCATTGTTATTTTACTGCCTCGAGAACATCAGAGGTCGTCCGGATGTATCTATTCAGCATTTAAGATCTGGTGCAAGACTGATTATTTCTCGTCCTCCTTATTTCTTAGGAGAGACCGGAAAGACGGGCCCTGGTATGGACGACTGCATAGACGAGATCGCCAGGCTTTTTGCCCGCATTGGCGTTCAAGCGTCTCTGTACAAAGAAGACGAGGTTATGCCGGATCTCAGGGCCTACATAAAACCTACTGAGATAGAACCCCGTGATTCATCGCAACCTTTCCGCGATTTTGCTGTCGCCCGAGAATCGCTTTACGATCTCGACATCGATCTTGGCGCATACTGTAACAGGGCATTCGTTCTAGCCCAGGCTTACAAGAACAACCTCCAGGAGAGAGCCTCTGAACCGCCGATCTACATGGAAGGATTCGACCCAACGGATGCCGTTCCAGGATTCAACGCCATTCACGGCCCATCGTATGCGGACGGCCTTGACATGGGCCCTGTCGCTAGCAGATTCAGGATCTGGAGACGAAGATTCGACAAGACAGTCCAACAAGCTGAGACACGAGGGCTAACGAAGCGTGAACTCCGTGAGGTCGCGATGCTCGAACTACGACGGCGCGTATGGGAAACCAGCCTCGAAGAAATTCCCAGCGGATCCCCCGAGCAAGCTGAAAGGATCCTCGACCAAGCTGAGTTGGTTTTACGGCTCTTCTCCTCGAAACATCCCATCTTCACCCTTGAGAGCCACATCTAGCCATCCGTGTCATTCATCTGCTTTTATAGCAGTGAAGAGAGACACCGACGACGAGCGTTGAATATTCTCCGCTCAGCACGCATGCGTGAGGCGGTTTGGGACAGCTGGAGCTTGGTCAGGATAATTGAGCCTCAATTTGTGGTACCGGACGAGGACTCTTGTAATTCTAGGATCATTGTGAGAGATTAGAATGTGTAGCCCTACCTTCAAGATCCTACTGCATTTTTAAATCGCTTGAGAGTCAAAAAGACACAGGCGGTCGCATTTGGGGATAAAGGTGCAATCTTCGACGATTCGATTGAGTGGTCCAGTCAAATCTTCAAGAACAACTACGATCCAGCCACACAGCAGACTACCCACTCGCTTGTCGCAATCGACACGATAAGTGATTTGCTTCAGCAAACGACGATGGGTTAGCGCAACACCTAGAGCTTTTGCAACCTCTAAGCGAGGGACTTGTGCACGTGCTGGTAACGGACGGGTTGAAGATGTAGGCGCTTAACAACCTCAAGCGATGTATAGCATTCTGAAAGAATTGTAGGGACTCAAGCCTGCATTACTGTGTAAGCTCATTGTCACCATCAGGTCGACTCCGCAGAGTTGTCATTGACTTGTGACTGGCAGATACGTGGCGTCGTTTAACTGCTGAGAATATCGAGCTCCCTAGCGGTTTCGCCCTCCGCAAAGGACAGCCCGTAGTTATCAACAACACCCACATGTGGGACAACGAGTAGTATGATAATACGCAACAATACGATGAATGCCATCATACCGCTTTCTTCGCCTGCGCAACACCGATGACGAGAAGCACGCCCATCTCGTCAGTGCCAGCCCAAAGCATACCGGGTTCGGCTACGGTCAGCATGCCTATACAGGCAGTCTCTTTGCTGCGAGTGAACTCAAGTTGCCTTGGCCCATTTGTTGCTCAATACGACCGGGGGTTGACGGATGAGACGGGAAACCCCGCCTGTGTCTTGGTATGGCGTTGTTACCGGACCCTAACGTCAAATTCCTCATCCGGAGACACAAGGAAGAAATTGATCTGGAGTCCCTTGGCTGCTGAAGAAGAGGAGTTGACTCTGGGCCTGACGTGTCCGACAAATTGCTTGGAAGATCGGGAAGGAGCCATGGACATAAAATCCACCCAGGATGACGCACAAAGGTATTCTAAGATGTAGAAATACGAAGTGAAGTTTTGGGTGAAAGGAAGAAGGAATACGACACAGTCCAAATTATTCTGTAACGAAGGTTCTTATGTCTGATCTACATCCCTCATGCTTCT
Source organism: Colletotrichum kahawae (assembly GCA_032988895.1). Classification (NCBI taxonomy): domain Eukaryota; kingdom Fungi; phylum Ascomycota; class Sordariomycetes; order Glomerellales; family Glomerellaceae; genus Colletotrichum; species Colletotrichum kahawae. Next base: position 43,736 of record VYYT01000097.1, on the reverse strand, counting down.
TTGTATTATCCCTGATGAAGTTTGCGTGCGTAATCAGCTGAGAATGAAACATATCTAGCTATCAAATCTGAGCAGTCGCATTTCTTCCGTGTCCAGAAAGCATGGTTGTAGAACGCGGTGGAGTGATTGAGTGATGGACCATTGGGAGCCATCGGTGCCTGCAGGACATATCATAGAGCCCAATCGTCCTGAAACGTTGTTATCCATTCCTTGTACGATCTTCGGACGGTCCAACTTCTAAACCAATATGGGGTCACCACCCATGAGAAGGTCACGCAAAGATGTAGAGCGTGATTCCAAGGGGGCGTCACAAATCGGTCGGCCAAAACGTGCCATAGATAATTGGAATAAAAATGGCCAAGCCCTATGCTGACAGCTGCTGATAGCGCCAAGAACTTAAGATCGATTGGCCAGGATTCGTGATCATAACGACAGAAGTCCTTGCTTCGCAATGCGTAGCTGGCACCATTGCCAGTCTTTGTAGCTGTTTACGCAAGCCAAATGTCAGCACAGTAACCCAGACCTGTTTGCGAGGGCTTATAACTTACAACACTCGACTGCTAAATGCACCGTGTCCGGGAGAGCCTCCCCTCGTAGGACAGGGCTTCCAATGTCTTCTGGAGGCTCGACCAGAGTCCGCATCCGGTAGATAGATACTGGACAGTCAAAACGACAGACAGCGAGCTGAAGGACCTTGCCCCTGTGTTCTTCCTCTCTATACTTATCTTTCGACAGAAACAATGCTCCTCCCCGCTGCCCATAGTCGGCATCGAAAATCAAAAACATGACCTGATAGCCTGAGCGGTTTAGCTTGTCCCCGGAGCATATTTTGCGGTCCAGATGATACACAACGAAGTGCTCTTCCTCTGGTATCACAACATCGAATTCTTTCGCCGACATCCCTCGCGTCTGTATTCGATAAACTTGCTTATCTTTCAGCTCCGACATTAACATCAAGCCATCAATACCAATCGTCGGCTCAACCATGATTTCGTGTCTGGGATCAAAAATAGTCGCCACTTCTTTGTGGATAGGCCCCGATGGTATCCACCGATCAGGGTGATCTGCTCCTGCCAATGGCCGATAGCCGTCGTCGTACATGAGTCTTAGGGGAAAGTGATCTAGATTTTGAAGCATAACCTTAGTTCTGTCTTGTAGGAGGGGGATCTTTTGAATTTCCGAAGATTTGAAATCTGTCAAATTTGCGAGAATGACATGGAGGTCTTCCGTTTTCGTCGTTGAGCGTTTGGCGAGGGTGGTCCACATGGAGAAAAAGTGTTTGACAGCCTTATCTTCTCTCAGCCTAGTATGACTGTATCTTATTCCAAGCCCTTCAGAATTCGCTCGTGCCTGTTTGTTGCATGCATGCTGTAATTCATAGCACAAGACTTTCTGTGCAATGTTGCAGTTGGTCCCCCACCAGCCGTCGGCTAGTGATCGATAACCTTTGTCGTACAGGTATCGTGCTGGAAAAGCACGAAGCAATGCTCCGACCCAGTCAAAATGTTGATGAGGCAGACAAACGGTGAATTTTGGCTCACGACTTATGCTAACGGCACAGTCTCTGAATTGAAAGAGGCAGCGACGGGCGAGCATACCTTCCTGCAATGTCCAGCACCTAGTGTTCCATTTTGACGTCAGGCATCTCGCCAGTAAGCCCTCTCGGCCCTCGTATTGTTCTTCGGAAAGTCGAAGCTCTTCGTCCAAGACCAAAGTAGCTTGAGCAGCTGAGTAGACCAGAGCCATCTGGTTGATGGCTCTCATTCGAAGATGAGCATGCTCCGCACGAACAGGTACACATAGCGTATCCATCCAGAATTTGACGCATGTCCGCTTAGACGGGCTGAAAAGACGCCCCAGGTGTCACGGGCTAGAGCCCGGCCGAGATCTCCGGCTTTGCCGGAGCAGTTACCGAGATCCGGCTCCGCCGGATCCACTATTCTACCGTGGCACACCGCCTAGCCCGACCACGTGTCTCCGTAGCTAGGCGCCCACTCCTGTAAAGTCCTTCTCCTCTTCAGCTTAGAATAGTCAATCGACGGCACCTCTACGTTGAACAAGCCTAGGGGCCAGCCCCTTACACCAGGTTCAGATATTCAACGGAGGCCTGTGCCGGAGACTGGTGCATTTTGAGTTCCTGAAAGAGCCGTCTTAGTTGACAATCTGGCAAGGCGTTTCCCTCATTGTTTCCCAGACCGTCTATCCAGACATGCGATATAGCCGTGTACTGAAGCTCAGCTGTAATCGGTACGACTTCCATCTTGATATTCCCATTGTCGTCTTCGTGCATGGAGACAAGAGGAATGCCGTTGCCGGCAAGAATCCTGACCACAGCATTTTCGTCGACTTGTTGAAATATGCAGCCGAATTCGTCGCTCGTGTGCCTGGTTTTGTAGTTTTCGTTGGTGTTGTAAGCTTCGCAGGTCGATGCTGTGCATCTATTATGCGATATGCCTTTTGGCTCCTTCTTCCTAATCGAGGACAGGTAGTAGGTGACCATGTAAGAATTGTAGCATTCGAGCCCTAGGACTTGATGTTTGCAACATCCATTGGCGACCAAGCGTTTCATCAAGAGGGATGGCACTGCTGGACAATTATTTCCACTGTAGTGGCCAGTGGCACTACCTGCATCCGGTCCCAATCGGTGAGGGTTCCCAAGAAGGAAGCAAGAGCGCAGATCCTCAGGTATTATGACCTGCGACAAATAGCTGGCTAAGAATTCCACCAAAATCGCAATCGACAGATAGACAGCCAAGATTGATTCTTCCCCATCCGAGATCAATCTGAATCCTTTGCAGACAGCGGCCGCATGACCCAGTCTGGAGGAAATCTTTTCCGTCGCGTGTGAACCTCTTCTGCCGCGTAGCCGAATGGTGAGACTCTCAAGCATAGGAGTAAGGGGTGAAGCATCGATAACATCGCAGCATTCGCCATTGATCCGACCAGAGCGAACAAAACAAGATCGATTGCAAGACTGGTTGTTAATCTGATCAATCAATCCGAAGAAGAGCCATTCCTGCAAGAGTGAAGCATCGTCGCGAGTGGCCTTGTAGCTCCGAACAGTTCGGCCTACCCGTTCTGGAAATGTTCGGTAATCGCCGTTGTCGATCTCATATCCTGGCAGGTATGGAACAGTTATTGGTGGCAGTACGGAATTCACGGGGTAGGGTAGGTAGTCCATGGCGAGCAAAGATGTCACGCTTGTTAATGTCACAGCTGACGTTGTTGCGTGGTTACTTGCAGGCGACCTGGAACATGCGGTCAGTTGCCGATGTTCAGCATCAGAAAATCACGCACAACATATGGATCCAATGTTATTGTGGTTCTGCTTACGTACAACTAATTCCGCCGTTCTTTTGCTTTCCGTGGGGACTTAACTCGGACTCCGCTTAACCCCTGTTCATAAGGTAAGTTCTGTTAGTAATGGTTCGACCAACCCCACAAATCAAGTTAATACAGTGTTTATCCCACCTCGCTGAGTGCGAACAAGTGGATGCCAACGAATGTGTGGTAGATCCAAAGAAAAAGGCTCGAGAGACATATTTCATGTGCCTGGACATTTTGGGCGACCACGCAGACCGAATTCAGTCACTGTGAGACGACGTGTCTATCGAGAGTCAATTGTAATGAGACACCGTCGGCTTGGCAACACGTTATAGTGACACACGTGACAAAGGTCCTCACAGGGGCATAAAAAGGCTCCCTCGCGTCGACCTCCCGGCTGCCTCCTTTCAAATACGTGCTTGTGCGCGTACTTGACCAAGATTTGTAAGCACTTCTTGGTAGCATGAGACCTGTTTCTCCGTTCCGAATGTCTCAAGGGAAGCTTTGCCAAGAGCATGCATTTGGCGAATTAGTTCACTGCATCCACCATGTACTCGTGGATAGCTAGGCATGATGGATCGCTGCGCACCACAAGAATGAAAACATACAATTTTAGAATAAGAAAATGTGTTGCCCTTTCTGCCGAGAACCGCCTCTGATCACCTTGCAAAACGTCATTGCTCTATTGATCACATCTGCCAGGCTGTTGGCGTTAAATATTGTGGAAACAAATCTTAGTGTCGCAGTTCGCCTTCGAGATCGTATCCATCTGCAACGTCAATAGAGGTTACAGGAAAGAAAAGCGCTGCTGTTGATATGTGAGACTCTGCATAAATCCACGTACTACTTGCGGTAGTTGATGAAATCCTGACCATGATTGCCGACCTCCTGCATGTCTGTAGAAAAAGCCCAGGAAGACCGCTCTCATTGATCCTGAAAGCATGCAATCGCTTCATGAGTATATGGACGTCCAAAATAATTTCCTTCCTGAATTGCGGTAGGAAGTGTGAAGGAGAAACAGTACTTTGGCAATGTCAATTTACTAGGATAAGTCAACTAAGCTATGGTCCAGGTACTACTCAGTCAACACCAGTCCCCAGCTTCTGCCTTTGGAATCCCAAAGCGCTCGCTCATAGTGACCCAGGCAGCCACAAAGAGCAAAATTCTAAACGCCTTTACATCGGCCTTGTCTCCAAATCCTCTATCTAAAGCGTTCTCAACCTGCGCATAATCCACAAATCCCAAATTCTCCACCTTGTCTTTCGTAAGCGTCTTCTCTAACATTTGATGCAACGGCCCGCCCTTGGGCCACACAATCGGTGCGGTAAACGGATGCTTCTGCCTCTCGTAGAGCTCCTTGAGGATGAACGGCTTTGCCGCTTCCCTCAGGATCCACTTCTCGGTGAGAGCCTGCGACGCGACGCCGATGCCCTCCCACCATGGCCCTTGGTGGCGCTCAGGCGGGATCTTGTCAGGCGTGTATGCCATCTTCAGACTTGGGGGCAGGTTGTTGATGTACTCTGTCAACTTATGGTCAAGGAAGGGTGTGCGCGCCTCGACGCTGTGTGACATTTCTGTCAAGTCGCCCAGGCAGCTAAGGAGGACATTCGGCAGGGGGCCTTTGCTGTAGATGTACTGCGCTGTGTGGAGTGGGTGCCATTTCTTTTGCATCTTTTCATGGATCGCTGGCTTAAAAGATTTGACGATGACGTCTTTGCAGTCAAGGTCCGACCACCTGCTGTTTTCTCTTACCCAGGGAGAGAAAATGTCGACGCTGGGGTGCCAAGCGAGGATGCACGGAGACAACAGTGTGTCGTTGACCTTCTTCATCGCAGGGGTAGACTCCCAACCGTGCTCGAAGGCTCCGGCGCGGGGAATGAGCAGCTTAATGTCCCGGTCAGTGGACCTTTGCATATTCTGCCGGAGCTCCGAGTCGATCACTAGAGGTGAGCCTGGCATCGACAGGTCTGGCTCGCGCAGATAATCCGGCGGGAAAAAGGCGTATCCGGCAAAATGCTCGTCAGCGCCTTCGCCAGTCAGAACGACTTTGACGCCATTCTCGTTTGGGAGCGATGACAGGGTGAACTTTCCAACGCAGTTCAGATCAAAGTGATGATGTTCGCAATGATATGCGCAGTCGGCAAAGTTCTCTGCTAATATGCTCTCGTTGACTTGAGTCTTTGGTATCTGAACTCCGAGATGTTGCGCCGTTCTCTCTGCAATGTCTGAGACAAGTCTAGTCAGTGGTGGTTGGGCTACAACGTGGTGTGGGGAACATACCAGACTCGTCAAAGCCCGACTCTTTAGGGAACTGAATAGTGAAGCAACTAATCCGACTGGTTGCATCTTTGTTGCCAATCTTAATACCTTCATCTCTTACCAGGTGGGTGACGATTCCCGCTACCAGGGATGAATCGATACCACCTGAGAGGTACATACCAATCGGCACATCAGCGCGGAGTCTAAGACGGATAGCCTCCGTCAGCCTCTCACGGAGACCAAGGACCATCTCATCCACGCTCCTTGTCTCGCCCTCCGTCTATCAACTAGTCAGTAGATATTCCCTTGCAAGTAGCAAATCAAAGTTACCTTGTCTTTGTAACCAGCATCCCAGTACTGATGAATTTGCATCACGCCGTCTTTAGAAATCTCCATCCAGTGTCCTGGTGGCACTTTCTTCACACCTTTGAACAGTGACCGGCCATCTTGCATCCATCCGCCGTCGACAATGGCACCCACATCCCATTGAGGTTTCCAGCCCAAGGGAAGGAATGCCTTCGCCTCAGGCGCAACGATCAACTTGTTTGTACCATCTTCCTGACGGACAATCGTCCATAAAAGAGGCTTGATACCGAACCTATCACGACCCAGGATAACCTTACCAGCTGTCTCATCATACAGGACAAACGCGAATTCGCCGCGGAGGTGCTCAAGAAACTCAGGAGCGCCGTAGGCCTTGTACAGTGCCAGGATCACTTCACTGTCGCTGTGTCCCCTGAACTTGTACCCTCGCTGTTTGCACTCCTCTCTGATACGATCGTGATCGTAGATCTCTCCGTTGACGATGGCATGGATTGTTTCATCGTCGCTGTGGATTGGCTGGTTGCCGTCGGGTGTCAAGTCATTGATGGCCAATCGGCAGTGACCCAGTCCTGACACATGTCAGCCATCATGACAGGTTGTCAAACATTCGCACCTCTGCACTGACCGATGAACCCATCCTGACTGACCCAAACCCCTTGCGCATCTGGTCCTCGGTGAGAGATCGCCTCAAGGCTCTTACTCAACTGCTCCCTGACATCCTGAGTCGCCTTGACTTTTCCGTTGGCCTGGGCTTCTGCCGCACCATTGGTGCCGCTGGCATATCCGTTCAGGGCTTCAGTGTGGAAGTGCTGCCCTGGTCGAAGGGTGAGACAGGCCGAGATACCGCACATTTTGGCGAGTGTTTGATCAGCAACGCAGCCTTGGTGAAGATGACTGAGTCAAAAATGGTCCGGTCTTCTGCTCCGTGCGTTACACAAAGACGGTTCATCATGGCAGCGACAAGTACAGCTCTGGGCCGTCGTATATCAATGACAGGTGTCCCGACTCCGGCGCGGGCCGTGGGGCTGAGACTTTCGAGGTGTGTGGAGATGGGTCCGGGCGGATGGACCCGATGTGGATCTATCCCGTCGGGCCGGGGCCAAATGGGGAAGGGCCGGGACTGAGAAGGTTAAAATCTGGAGTTTGCCAGACTTGAGTTATGCATGAAGAGTTCCGTACGCACTAATCGTTGGGCACATTCTTGCTGGCTGAGTAGATTCCAAGGACATGCGCAGCTTGAGTCTGATGTTTGACAACTGGCTGGCACGTCGATCGTGGACCAAGACTCGATTTGAGTAGCGCCGCCGCTACGTTTCCTGTTTTAACCAACGATGGAAAGCATAACCATCTTATGACTCGGGTCGCTGCTGTCTATTCCAGTAAACTACGCAAAGTAGAAACTCGTTTTCCGCGAAGCAATGAATCGGATTCTTACGCATCAGGCTGGACACAAAGCTTATGTTGCTTGTTGCTCAATCAATGGTTCAAGATGAGTATGACTAGTGCTTCTTGCGCAAGTGCTCCCGGTAACATGTAATGGATATGAAAAAATGGCTTGCGCCAGTAATCATTCGCACACCGAATTGCGTCGAATTCCATGCACTGTCAATTATTCAACTACCTAAGAGGTACCGCAAACTGCTTGAGAGTTACCGCAGTGTGAAATCTCATAGAACACTGTTTTTGGTATTCTCAAGCAGCCCTCAGCATTGCGAGAATACCAGCCCAGGTCTCACGAACAGTAGCCTGGATCTGGCTGGCAGGTAGAGAGAATCCATACGTTCCCCTATCCCGCAGCTCCAGTGTGTACGTGTACTTCGACTTGCCGACACCGTGGATGTAGTCGGTACTGTCGCCGGTAGTCGCGTAGAGAGCACGGCAAGCGTTCCCAATCGTGTAAGAAGTGCCGGAGACGCCTCGAATGCCGGTGGCACCGATTTGCGCCATGGCTTGCAGAGCAGCGTCATCTGGGGCAACGTAGCTGCAGTCATATCCGTATGCTGCGATGGATAATGTGAGTGACGTTGTCCGAGTAAAGAAGATTAAGAGCCTTACGCCAAAGAATGTACTGTCCGTAGGAGTGGAAGTCGATGTAGAATTGAATGCCCCTGCTGGCGCTCAGCGAATCGACTTGAGCCTTTAGGCCCCTGATCTCGGGTGCGTCCGCGGCGGCAGCGCCCTTGTAAGTCTCAGAGCAGGGGTTGGTAGATGCGCCGCCAGTGAGTTCCCACTTGTAGGGCCAGTTGCGGTTGGGATCACGGCCAACACAGCTACTGCCGGACTGGGTCTGACGGTTCTTGCGCCACAGGCGGTCGGTGCTCTGGGTGTAAACGAAGCCATCGGGGTTGACAACCGGAGTGATGTAGCTTGAATTGTGTTAGCTTATGTCTTTGCCAACCATGCACCGAGAAACAGTCGAAACGACCACACATACAAATCAAACTTATCGACAAGAGCTTTGACCGCAGAGTCGGTGGAGTACTTCGTCAGGAGTTGGAAAGCCATATACTCAGTGGTCTACTGTCGTGTTAGTCTGATGCGAACCAGCCCTGAAGGCCACTAGGTTTCTTACCATGGTGCTGATCCACTCGCGAGCGTGGACTGTGCCGTGGAAGATGACGGCTGGCTTGGAACCCTTGCCTCCGCTGCCCCAGATGTGGATACCTGTCAGAGCACGACCCTGGACAGAGGTTCCCACAGTGACAATCTCAGACTGGCTTGGGAAGCCGCCCTGAAGATCTCTAAGGAACTGGAGATGGTCGGCGTAGCTGTGGTAGGCAGTGAACCATGTCTCGCTAGGAACTGTAAAAAGATCAAGGTTAGCCATGTGACGCAAACTTGAATGGCTCTCTGCCAGACCGCTATGAAGACCGTGGACATACCTGCGTAGACTGTGGCAGTCTCCTCCTCCGCAAAAGCAGCACCAATGTCCTCGACAAGAACCGTCGTGTTGATTGCAAGCTGGGAGATGGCATCAACCTTCTCAGGAGACGCGACCACGTCGAGCTTCTCCTTAGACCCGGGGTTCAGAATGGCAGCCGCAAGCTCGCTGATCTGATCAGCAACACCCTCTACATCCTCAGGCAGAGTGATGCGAAGTCCCTTGAAGCCATTGTAGTCAACCTTGGTTGACTTGGGCACCACAGTGGCCAAGGCCAGGGTGAACAACCCAGCCGCCGATAGTATGGAAGACTTCATGGTGAGGTGGGGTGTGAAAGACGTTGACGAAACACTAGAAATGGCTCTGGCAGCCAAGATCTAGTTTGTCGAAAATTCGTGACTTTGAGGCTTGGCACCATGAGTGAGGAAGGCCTTGCCGAAGGATATCGCCTTTGAGATGACCCCATTTTATAAGCATGAGAATGAGTGGCTGAATGCTGCTTCTTCCTCTGCCTCTCCCCATCACAAGCTGGAACGCACTCAACAAAGTCCCTCATCAGACGGCGGGAATGGCAAGCTAAAGCGGTAGGTGATATCCCAGCTGGGGCGGCAGCGAGTAGTTTGATGCGACTTCACCCGCCGCCAAGACAGAGCCAAGAGGGAAATCGCATGTCTTGGCAATCTACCTTGCCAGAAAAGGAAGTTCCCTACCCCCAACTTCGGTAGAGTCCAAAATATTAGGTAGATGCCTCCTGCTGCCATGTAAACGAACTCGCTTCGCTTACGGAAGGTGAGTGTCACTGGGCACCAAGCAATATGAAAAAGGGCAGCTATCACGATGGTTCTTTTGTCGTTCGACCACAGCCAGAGGACATCCGATCTGAACTTGGAAGCTGGTAACCCACACTGTTGGAATAGTATCTAAAGACAGTTTCGGTTTCAAGCCAATCATTCAAATTGGTTTGCACCGCCGTGAACTTCACAAGTGTTGCCTGTCCCGGGAAACACGCGGAAGGCGGGTCGCATCTCGGGAGATAAAGTGGAGCCAGTCTCGGCAGCAACTCCGGCGGAAGCTCGGTCACCCCTGCAAGACCTTGTCAGGCACGTCATTCAGAACATGTCTTTCAAGAAATGGCCGGTTATGGGACACGGATAAATGATAACGTCTTTTCTGCGACCCGATCTGATTATAATATTTTTCTCTATTACTTCCGTACCGACTCAACTCAAATATTCAGAAGTATCCCATTCGTCGCGCCACCGCGAGCGAAACAGCAGCAAACAAGATTATACCACTCATGATCCCGAAGAAGGCGTTCAAATTCTCATCTCCACCCCAAGGGACCTTTACGTTCATACCAAACAGACCGCATACCACGTTCAGCGGGACGATGATGGTCGCAATTACAGTGACACGGCTCAAAAAGTCATTCGTCCGGTTGCCCATGTCGATGTTATCGATGGAGAGCTGGGCGAGGTAGTTGCTGTGCGACCGCGAGAGCATGGTGTCGAAGTGCACCAGACTGTTCATCATTGTCACCGCGTGGTCTTGGATGTCGCTGAGGTACAGGGCAATGTCCATGCGTGGGGTGACGTCATAGTCCTCGGTGCACCGCTTGGTGAATGCTCGCAGGACGTCAGCTTTGCCGCCGAGCAGACGCATCAGGCTCATGACGTTCTTCCGAGTCAAACCGATGCGGCGCAGAAACACTTGATTGTCCTCAGGGCGGGTGATGAAGACCTGGTCTTCAATCGCATCTGCCTCATGCTCAATCTGGTTGATGCCCGGGCCGAATGAGTCGACGATATCATCACTGGGACAGAGTAAGTCATGACCAAGACAGGGGTATATGCTGTTTCTAGGATGGTCCTTACATCAATGCGTAGCAGATCCAGTCACTGCTCAGCGACATTTGTTCCTTCAACTGCGAAATGCGGAATCGGACCCGGGAAGCGTGTGAGTTTGGCGTAAAGCTGAAGCTGATGATCCCCTCTCGGAAGACGACGACGTAAACGTTGAAGGGATGGTAGTCCACTCCATGACCATCAGGCTCGTCCACGGTCGCGAAGGACCTGAAACAAGCGAAATAGTAGGACGGAAACAACTCAATCTTCTCCCGGCTTTCCTGGTGAATGATGTCCTCAATGGTGAGGGGGTGGATACCAAACGCCTTGCAGATGGTCCACGCCTCGGAGCCAGTGGGGTTGTTCATGTTAAGCCACCATACTCCATCCGGCTCTTCATCTGGGAAATCGAACAAGGTCCGGATATCTTCACCGGGCAGAACAAGGTCCGCAAATTGCGCAGCATGGATGGTCGACTCCAATGCAGAAGAGAAGAAGTTGAATCGGCTCTGCTCAGGGTGCTGCTCGCTAACACGGACTTGGACATTGCTCACAGCATCGGCCTTCTCCTGCGAGATGGAGACCCTTTCGGTAACGACATCGATAAAATCGCCATCCGCAGTGAACATGGGTGAGCTATGCGGCATCGCACTGTCGGGCAGGTTCGCGAAATACGTGCTGTCCGGCCGGTCTCCATCCTCCGCATGAGCAAGCGTCTCGAGGTAGTCGAAGTCGATGTACAGCCTGTCTTTGGGATGCACCTGGTCCCGCGAGTGCGTGCCATCAACCTCCGTCGTTGCCAAGCCCAACGAGTTGCGGTGGCCACATGTGTTGTGTGAGCGGCTGTGGCAGCTCCGGCTACTGCCAAGAGGCTTGTCGGGGATATCTTCGCCACCTTCCTCATCCTCGCTATCGCTGTCCGGCCGGTGCTCCTGTCCGCGGCGACGTGCTGCGGCGAACGCCTTGACCGAGTTCGGTGGCGAGACCGTGCGCCGAGTTGAGTCAAAGGTCGGACGGCGGCTTAGGGGGTGCATCGTCGGCGAGCCGAGGAAGGCGTCGAGAATGTCCTCGCGGGTGGAGGCATGGTCGGCGCTTCTATCGCGAGGGCGCGGGCTTGTTGCAGCCTGGCGAGCACTCGAAGGAGAGAGGGGAGCGGATGCATCATGGGCCCGGATGGGCTTAGTTGCCTCTTTCTCGGGCATCTTGGGATGTTGAGGATTGTTAGGTTAGATCCGAAGGTGGGTTGGACAGGCGAAGTGTTGTTGGGTGACCATTCTCTCTCGAGGTAGCACACTGGTAATGGACTTTTGATGAAGCAATCTGTTGAGAGGATCTTGGAGCTCCTTATGGTGGTTGGCGAGAAACGTGTGCCATTCTCAAAGGGTTGTTCAGAGAGGTAGAAGAGCGGTCGCCGATGATTGTTGTATGCCAGTTGATCTCTGCGGTTCACCTTCTCATCAGTTCTCGTCTCATGATCAGCCGGTTGATGGAGTTGCGACTTGGCAAAAGTCCAATGAGGCAATCGGCGGTGTTTTGCATGGATTCAGATAATGTTGTAAGGATGGATGCTGAAGGACGCAAGACGGCGATGGCGATGTCGAGAAGAGATTAAAAAGTTCTTCGACCGAACGGGTGTCTTGAACTAATATTTTAGCACAGCCTCAAAAGCGGCGGAGTCAGGTTAAGGTTTTCAGATATCGGCCCAACACCTCACCGCGCGAGGGACAGGACCATTCCTCAAAATCGTATCCTGGGGAAAATCAGTCATTCGAGAACCCCTGTCAAAGCTTTGTGAACCCCCAAAACACGGTGACGTGCAGCGCAGGCAGCAGATTGTAGCGTGAGGGAATTTCGTGCGGGCGGAGAAAGAAACATGGCCCCCAATCCTGGGATCTGAAGAAGCCGATTCTTCACAGATTACACGACGACGCCTCGCCTCAAGAAAATTGAGCTTAAGCCACTTCCAGCCAAGCTTCCGTCCCCCCATTCTTGCGGGTTTCTCACATGTAACACGGAACTAATCCCATCTTCTGACTCGGCTGCCTCCTCCGCACAACCACAGCCCCCGGCTCCTCTTCCCCAACCAAGTCGACGGGTAAGATCAGCGACGCAGCACTTCAAATGCCTCATAGCAAACAACACATCGCAGCGGGCGCTCACGATGTTGCGGCATAACGCAGCTACCTAAAGGATCCATCGGCGCCCCCACGAAAACACATCTCATGACCTCTATTTACAGATAAGGAGTCTTTTTTTCTAATTTTGAGAATGTGAAAGTAATGCCTCAGTTCGCGCGTCTGGGCATGAATCTGCACCACACACAGCTGAGACGGTTAGGCGGCTGTGACGGCAACCGCTCTGAAAGCTAGAGGTTAGACTTTCGCATCGTCATCATCAAGCCCGGGGGAGAACACGCGACCGTATTCTGCAGCTAAGCAGCTGGCCTAGGTATTGCACGTGGAAAGTCAGTGCGGACAAGCTAACCAACTCACCGTCTCCCACATGTTTGGGACATAGTGTCAAGCCCGGTAGCACCCGGAAGACTGGGAGGCACGATTGAATTGATTCTTGACAACACATTAATCCGTAAACTAAAATGGCGCGATTCGAGGTGCTATCTCAGGGCCGCCCGAACTTCGTTTTCGCAGCGCACGTGCATCAGGAACAGCGGCTACAGTTGGCCCTGGACTCCAAGATGCTGCGCTCAGACCGTCGCCTTCAACCGATGCTTCGAAATTGCGCTGAAATCATCATCGGCTTTTTTGTCTTTCATTTTCATCTCACGGACTGCGATATTCAGATGACGATCAAACTGAAATGACATAACCGATACACAGGTCTAACTGGCAATTTCAATGATCCTGAGTCGTCTTTCTACCTCCTGTCATCATATGCTATTAATGGCAGCAAAACGCCGCAAACTTTGCAAACTCATCATCTTCCAGAAGCTGGTCCATCTCATCAGCAAACAAACTGACGAGCAGCTCGATACCTCCGTGGCTCTTCATCGGCAAGACCATGCAAAGTCTAAAGTTCGCGTTGAACGCATCCATCAACGGCCGCAGCGACTCAGGCTTGCCGTCGTTGTCGAAGATGTCGGCACCGAAATTGATCTTGTCCAGCGGCAGAAGCAGCACCGACGTAATCATGACATCGAAGCCGTCGAGCCGCGTGAATGCGTGCTTCAGCTTGTTGTAGTCCGGAACTTCCCTCATAAGAGTGAATGCATCCTTCACAAGCCCTGGGTTCACCTTGGCAGCCTGGGCGCGCACCTTGAGAGCCACATCGCGAAGGCTTGTTGTGGGTGCCGCGAGGTCGACCACCGGCCCGGCATGGGCACTTTATTGACGATAACGAGATTCCCAGCGTACGATGACGGAAGAGCGGGATCGAAATCCGTGCGGCCGTCCACCGGTGACTCCAGGTAAGAGACTTCATCTGGTGGTGTAGCCTGCCCGGCGGCGATAGCTGCACGGTATCTCGCCTTCATCAGGGCCCGCCAGAAAAGGGCCAGCAGTGCATCGTTGGCAGACAAGCCTGAGCCGTCGTTTCCATCTGAAAGCACCTCCCGCTTCAGCGCATTGAAATTTTCAGGCGAGATGTAGAAGATGCTCGACTCCATCGTCCGGGCCGGCGCCGGAGGTGGGGCCGTATGCTGCGCCGCATCATCCTCCGCATCCGGGGGCTGGAAGCCGAGGAAGCCCCACATGTCGCGCGGGATCTCTGCAACTGGCTTCGCGGGTGATTTGCTCCACAGCCTTTCCAGCAGCGTCCGGTCAAAACTTTCTGGAGCAAGCCAGTCGCAGACATTGCTGTCAGGGTTTGCCAGATTTCGGCAATGCTCTGCCCAGGCTGTCATCGCGGTGACCATTCCAGTCGCATCGCTCGCAGAGTGATGGAAACCCGTCGCCAGGATGCAGCCACCATTGACAAAGTTGGCTTGGGCCAAGAACACATCTGCACCGCCAGAAAGATCCGGAACGAAAGGCGCAGAGAGAACGAGCTCGTCGTCAAAGGCCGAGAACTCGAAGCCTGCGTCGCGGAGGTCTTCGAAGTCGGGCAGGACTTCTGAGAGGTCCTTGAAGGCCAATTGTCTCGGGGGATTGGTTCTGTCGCCGGACCCTGAGGGGTCGTATGAGACCACTATGTGACCCGGCCTCCAGCCCGCCTCGCGTTCATCTCTCGGAAATATGCGGCCATCAAGGAACGGAAACTGTCGCAGCGTGCCGTGAAGTCCGGTTTGCAGGTGCGCAAAGGCTTGCTGGAAGGTGACTTTGGGTTGCAGCGGGAGGTAGACAATAAACTTGATGTACACTCGTGGCGGAATCAGGTCGAACACGCTTAATTGAGTGGTCACGATGCTGGTAGTCTCACTGGCCGTGTTGACACCAAGATGTGTGGGTGTCGTGGCATACGTATTGGTCGCCATTATAACAAATTTGACGATGTCTAATGAAGGCTTTCAATGTCGGCCTTCGGTAAGATCACTGAGAGCTACGTCTCGTATTTCAGGTACCGCTGTGAAGCATGGCTGGCGAGCACAGGTCTCCCTTTTCTGCCCCGTCCAGAAGAGTGCCGCGGACTGGTCAGAGCTTCAGCCGGGATGACCCAAGTCAGGCCCGGAGCTGACCGAAAAAGGAAATCATCTTGATGAGCATCGTGTCAATGCTGCTGAAGACATGCCGAGACCGCAGCCTGTTTGTTCGACGAATTATATTACAGGTCACAAACGGGAAAGGGGGAGAGGATTCTTGCCATCTGGATGGATTCAATTTGAGTGATTTACATTGCCTGAAGCAGCGTAACTGCAAATGCTAGAAATCAGAGACAATGATTACAGTGACGCTGTAACTAAAAGTCGACAAAACCACATTGCCATGAGGTCTTCGCTCATCACCGCACCACATCAAGCTTGCCCCTGTGGCCACTTGGTTCGCTTCACCGTTCGGGCGTAGAAATTCAAAGGCCGCACCACAATGAACTCTGGATCGTACACCACAGCCTCCGTCGATGCATCCTCAAAATGATACCGATAAACCAGCTTCGCCATGGCGCTCTTCACCTCCAGCAGCGCGAGATTGTACCCCACGCAACCCCGAGTACCTGCAGCAAAAGGCGTGTAGGCCATCTTATGCCTGCCCTTCACAGCCTCGGTCTCCCACCGGTCGGGGTCGAACCGGGTGGGATTATCCCAATGCGCCGCGTTTTTGTGTAAGGATGGAAACGTGGGGATGACGACGGCGCCTTTGGGCAGGATGTATCCACCCGGCAGAACAACATCCTCCTTTGCGTTGCGCGCGGTCTGGAACGACGGGTTGTGCATTCGCTGCGTTTCCTTGACGAACTTATCCAAGAACGGCATCTCGGTCAGCTCGTCGTATGACCATTCTTTCCCCGCCTCTGCTCCATGGTCGACCAGCTCTTGAAGCAGACGCTCTTGGTTTCCGGGATACTTGACCAATGCGTAAATCAGCCATGCCAGCAGGGAGGATGTGGTGACGAATCCAGCCCCAACCAAGATAACGCAGTTGCTCAACATGATGTCCTCCGGAAGTTTCTCCCCGTTGTCGTCAGTTGCCCGGCGCAAATAGTCTGCCACGCAAGTCGCGTTGAGCGCCGCATCCTTCATTGGCAGGTCTGGCAATGTCTCCGCTGACATAGAATCTTCGATACCTTTGGCAACACCGTCCCAGAGCAATTGCCGAACGAGGCGAAGTCTCTTGGGGGTGCCGAATGGAAGGTACCCATACCAGCTTCCTCGGAGCGAAGTCTTCTTCATCAGAGAAAGATACTCGCCGAGCAATCTGATGGTTTCATGGGGTTTGGAATCGATGGAGTCAAAGTGCCCCAGATCCATCCCGAGGATGACTTTCCAGATGATCTCACCAGCCATCTTGAATGTGTACTGGTACACATTGAAAGCTAGCTCTTTGTCGTCAAGCTCATCAAACACCTTGAAAGACCTGTCGACGCAAGCTTGCACGATTGGTGAGTAATGGCGGACAGCCTTTGGCGTCAGACTGGGAGGGATGAACTTGTGGGCGAGCTTGAATGCAGGAGCATCGCTGTCGCAAGTGAACAGAGCCTCATTGTTGCGCATGTAATACAGTGGGTGGCTGGGATCTGAGGTTGTCTTGGTGAAGAATTGGCCTTCGCGCAGAACCTCGCGCGACACGTCTGGATCATTGGTGAGATAGGTCGTAGTTCCCATATTCACCGTCTTGATGACTGGACCGTATCTGTCGAACAGACGGTCATAGTTGCCAAGTGGGTCAGGATACAGCTCATAGCGGTTTCCAACGTAGGGTAGCGGCTCTGGTCCGGAGGGCTCTCTCACGATTTCCCCATTGACCCTGATCTGCACAGGAGCATCGCAATTTTCGATATCATCCAGTGATGTAAGCACGTCTCTTCTGTTGTAAAAACAGATGGCTTCTCAGTCGTCAGCCATAGGCTCCTGGTACATGTGATATCTCAAACTTACAGTCACAGTCAGACACAGAAAATACTTTGGCGATGCCTGCCTTGAGTTCCTGCATGCTCTTGATGCTCGGCAAACTCAAGGTATGACATCGCTCAAAAGGGTCGTGGCCAATGGTGAATTGTTGCTGGAACATTGTGATACGGACTCGAGGGTTGAGCCTCCACCGTCTATGATCTTTGGTTGTGTGAAGCCGAAGGACCTAGGACCGACGATAGGGGACAGCGAACCGGGACGCGTGAAGAATCTAGTTCAGTCGTTCACTTTGAGGCGTTGGACATCCCGCGATGCCCAAAATCAGTTGAGTCCCTCTCTTACCTCTTTGGGCAATGCAAAGCTGGGATGATCCTGGAACACGCCATCGGCGAAGGACGAAATCATCGAGCCGAAGGCCGAAACGGGAAGCCCCGCTCGGGCCGGGCCTCTGCTGCTGCCACTTTCGGCTGTCCGGACCCACTCTTCCAGTCCGGTCTTAGTCCTTTGGCCGGCTCATGGATACGGGATGACGAGATGGGCAACAGACTGGCAGCAGAAGGCTGCTCTACGAGAGAAATTAAATGTCTGAAATTTGACGGCTCAGTCTGAGGAAGAAAAGAGGCTCTTGATTATCAAAAGAAGGTTGACAATGGACGTAATCACCGAGTCTGAGCTTGCGAAACACTACGAAGTTCACAACCTATGGGTTTCTATCCGCGGCAAAGGTAATTCATTACGATTCCAGGTTTGGGAATGATTTCTGACGATTGTAGTATACGATGTTTCCAGCTACGTGGATGACCACCCCGGCGGTGTCGAGGTCTTGAAGGATGTTGCTGGGTCAGACGGCACCGAGAGCTTTGAGTACGTTGGGCATTCCGAAGACGCATACAAGACGCTTGCGAAATTCCAAATCGGCGTTCTGGAGGGAGAGGTATGCTATGATAATTCAAAGTGTTTATCCGAATGGCCAGCTGACTTTAGATGCAGACGAGCGAAGCGGCGCCGATCTCTTCCCAAGCATGGGATGTTCAAAGAGCACAGCTTCAAAGTGCTTCACTAAAATCAAAAGTGTCTGGCTGGCCACTAGTGGTGACGTTTCTGCTGGCTGCGGGGATCGCCAGCCGGTGGTTACCCCGGAACCAGGAAGCGTATGAGAAAACGGCATTCATCTTCGTATGGCACGTCTCGTCTCCATTTTGGACAGGAATTCTACTTGCAACGGTGGCGAGCGTGAGTGCATATTTGTATTTATATGCTAGATTTACCAAGACGCTGGAGTACTACAAGGAGGTTTGGGAGTATCCTTCGTACTTCAGTTGCAAGGCAAACAGGGCAAATATCTAAGAAGGTTAGTAGTTGAGATGAATCAAATCGAATCAAAACTTGCAAGTGGAGCATGACTCGCTCATCCTGGAACAGCTCGTGGCTAAATTGTGACTGCGAACTTAAAACCCGCCGCATCCCCTTGCATCACGATGTGCTGCACATTCCCTGCCATTGACCATTGTTATCAATCTCACGATGCACACATACTTCCTCGGGCTAAGTCTCGTCGGCTACGATGCCCTCTGGGGTAGGATGATCCGCAGTGGCGTGGCCGGGTCTGTGGCTTCAGTGAAGCGAACAGGCATTTTTCCGAATGGCGATATTCTCCGAACCACCTTCACCGGGATATCTGGCTTTGACCAGTTCCTCGTCCCGGCTGTCATATTCTACAACAACATTCTCAGTAACGGATCCTCCGCCGATCGCATGCTGCTCGTTAGTCTCTTCACGTCAATGCAGACGGTGTCGCATTGTATGCTGGTGCTAGGCTGGGACCGAGGGAAGAGCCCGCCTTGGGCGATGCTGTGAGCGTGTACCATCATGCGATGAAGAGAATCCTGCTAATCAAACGATAGAGAGCATCTGTCTTGGGGCGTATTTAACCAGGCTTGGGGCGCTGCAGCTGTGTATCCGCTCTACTGCTTCACCCATATCGAGCGTTTTCTCGACGACGCTAGCAGTGATAAGTCGGATGTCGGACCATCCGATTTCAACGATGCGTTCGCCCTGATTCCGACCGCAATCTTGGGTGCCATCACCCCGGCAATGCTGCTCTATCCCGCATTCAACCCTTCTTGCACCACAAGCCAGCGACAAGGACTTATCGCATTTTATCGTTTTAACCCTCTCGCCTTGGCTGTCGCTCATCCCGCTTGTTGTTGGGCCCAAAGAAAGTTGTCCGCGTACTGGGGGTGGCGGCCTGCGCAGTCGAGGGCGACAGCCTACACCATGGCGTCATTGATGTTCTCGGGCTTTGCTGCCGCAGCTGGCCATTTATGGGCTTTATTGGGCCCGTCGGAGGGCGGTTTGCGTCGCGTCTTTTGGCCGGCCGAGTACATCGACAATGCCTCAACAACAGCCATTGCGGATGGCGCGCGAGACTTTCTTCAGTGGGACATATTTGTAATTACGGCGGCAATTGTCCCGTTCGCGGATCAAGTGATGAAATCATCGGCATTGCTTCATCGGTTGAAAAAGCGGAAGTGGTTCTCGTCTATCATGGATTCCTTCATAGGTAGGATGGCTGTGCTTACAGCCGCCCGCGGGATATTCTCTCCTGGTGCCGTACTAGCATTTTCGTTGGCTTTGGAGATGGCTTCATGAAGCTGAGTGGAGAAACTTACTTACTCAAATAACGATTTAATTTACTAGCAGATCAAATCAAGACCCGAGTTCTAGAAAAGCCTTTGATCATTCTCATTGATATGTAATCTACTAAGCACTGGTCTTTTCCGTCAGGTTTGCGATCAACTTGCTCCTGGTCCCAATTTCCAACGCCAGCTTGAACAGCGGTGATGGGCTCAACAACTCAAACACGGACATGTCGGACTGAAGATCTCGGAAGATCCTGTTGCGAAGCTCTACGGCTTTCAGGGAGTCCACTATACCAAGCACTGTCAGTATGCACGAGAAAACACAGGGACGTGAGGTAAAGGTCAAACATACCACCAAAGTCATAAAACGCCTTCTCGGGATCCACCTCGCTAGGAGCAATGTCCATGACCTGCGCAGCATACGTCTTGAGGACATCCTCAAAGATGACCACAGCGTCAGCCATGGTCTCGGCTTTTGCTATCCTCTCGGAGGCTGACTGCTGGCTTTGGAGGCACCAGAGCTAGCTGATGCATCATGATTGATTCTGTGACTGAACTTGGGATCTCTGGTCCAGGCTGCTCCGGTCGGCATGGAGCTTCCCAAACCGAGTACAATCTGAGGCTCAATTGGTCGCCCGTCGGCGGTGCGGCCTCGCATAGCTGCCCGCAGGACAGTGTCGAGCTCCTTTTGGGTTGTCTGGAGGCCATCCCAACGATGCTCGTACATCTGGAGGTAGGCGTCCATGTCAAAGTCTCCGGTAAAGTGGGCAGAGTCAGTGACCAACCCGACGTCAATTGCGGTGGCAGCGAGGCCTTTGCTCCGGCGGTAGTGGGCAAATGCGTCCTCAAAGGTGTTACCAGCGGCGTAGTTCGATTGGGCCGCATTGCCGATGACGCAAGTGATGGAAGAGAGGAGGATTAAAAAGTCGACGTCTTTCGGGATGTGGTTGTGAAGATTCATGGTACCTTGGATCTTAGGGCGTGTGGACCTCTGCCACTGATCGTATGTCATGTTCTCAAAAATGGCGTCCTGGTGCTGTTAGTCAAGTCTACGATATATACTCAGTAAGCAGGGAATCCATACCTCAAGAACCATAGCGCACTGAATGACACCCTTGATGCGACGTTGACTTTGAATCAAGGCCTTCACGGCAGCTTCAACTTGAGAGGCGTCGGAAACATCACACTTCAATGCGTCCACTTTCAACCCTCGGTCGCGGAAGCCGCCTAGTTCGGCCTGGGCCTTGTCTCCTCCTGATCGTGACAGGAACACAACGTGACCGGCGCCTTGCTCAAACATCATCTCAGCGATCTGAAGGCCGAGAGCCCCAAGACCACCGGCAAGGATATAGGTAGCCTCACTATCTAGCCGGAGTTCTGGGAGACGAGACGGAGCAACAAGGGCCTTGTCACCTGGATCCAGTCGAAGAACAAACTCTTCGGGGCCAGCTTCTCTGTCAATGCTGGTGAACTCGGAAACAGAGCGTACGGCAGCTGGAATGATTGGACTGATCTCACCGCTCTCCACGAGATCGCAAGCGCTCTTGAAAAGTCTGCTTACGAGGGCCGGCTTTGCTTGAAGGAGTTGAGATAAGTCGACATGGACGACTGTGGCATTTCGGGCGGGGCTTGCGTTGACCGGGCGAGAAGCGTTCTGGCCGCAGATGTCTACGAAGAAGCTGAAATCTGCCAGGCATTCGAACCATGTTGAAGTCGGGAGAGCCTGGCGGCAGTTCAAGATGAGGTCCACACCTCTTCCATCCGTCTGTCGCAATATTGACTTCTTGCAATGATCTGAAATGTCCTCCAAGATGCGGGTTGAGTCAAGACAGAGGCTCTGGCTCAGGTTGGGGTTTTCGGAAGCACCCTCCGCAGTCACAAAAGCAGTGACCCCCAGTGAGCGTGCAAGATGGGCGGCCATCTGACCAACGGAAGTCTCTCCTCCATGGATGAGAATGGATTGTCCGTCTTCAAGTCTTCCAACGTGAGATAACGCATACTGCGCTGCAATCAAAGCAGGGATTGTTGCGCAAGCCTCCTCGGGTTGCATGGTGTCAGGCAACACTCTGACCAGTGACTCTTGAATCCGAGGCTTTGTATGACAGAAACCCGAACGCAAGCCAATCACAGGCTGCCCAACCTGAACAGCCGTGACTTCTGGTGAAACCGCAGCGATAGTGCCCGTGACTGCCATAGCCGAGATAACGGGGGTCTGGTCCTCGGAAGAATCTGCACCGCTCTTCTTCGCGGCCAAGTACTCAGCATTAACCTCAACCTCCGCCGAGCCGAGAGATGCCGACCTGTCATCATCAACCCACACAAGGCGATGGTCCTGTTGACAAAGAGTTTGTGGACTATCACCTCCTAGAGCCTGTATGACTGGCTTAAGGCTTTGGTCACTCGGACTCAAGTTGATGTCGATACCTTCATCTTCAATGAATCTGGGCACGAAGATCGACCCGTTGAGTTCTGCGTACTCCAGCTCAAGCTTCGAAGAATCATCCGCGATGGAGGCGTGCCAGACATTCATGATGAGATCCGCAATTGCTTCTGGAGAGAGACGGCCACCTCGACTAAGGTCCAGATGTGGCAATTTGATGTGAGAATGCTCCGTGCGCATCACTCGGAGAAGTCCTTGAGACGGCGCGAACTCAAGCCCGCCGTCCCAGTTCTGCAGTTCGCCACCCCGCGTCACCCAAAACAGGTGACTCGCACTGGAAACCAGTGTCTTGAACTGCAAGAATTCCTGAGCAGTCCAGGAATACACTAGTGGAGACTCAACCTCAAGAAGCGAGATGACATGCTTTCCTCGCAGATCATGAACCTGCTCCAGCGTGACTGAATGGGTTTGGCAACCGAGAGCGTTGAGTCGACTCGTCATTACGGCCTGCAGATCCCGAGGCAAAGCCGAACCAGCTCTCTGGAGCAGGAAGACATGCTCTGGAACAGCCGTGGTGTCTGATGCAGGAGGCATCTGGGAGAGGATAAGAGCACGAAATGACTCTACGTCAGAAATGATGATCCTTGTTTGTAGGCCGGAAGAGTGGAGTTCTCCCACAGTCTTCCTGCCCGAGTCAGTCGAGACGAGAGGCTCAATCATACCAAAATAGCCTTTCTGTTGCAATGATTCCTGCAGCCTATGGAAACCGGCTGAGTTGTAAATGGTCTTGAACGGGTCGTCCAGAACCAGTACTAAGTCGAAACTCTCATCTGGGAACGGGAGCGGTTCATCATCTTGCGCAAGCCATTCTTTCGTATTTGTAGCATGCTGAGCAGACTTTGGGAGACAGCTAATGGTGTCGCTTGCGTCCTTGGTTATGGTGGCCAACGCGAACTTGTTGGTTGGTTGAGGAGTTCCCTCACTGGCAATGGTGGATGCGTGAATTAGGTCCTGTAGCAGCCTCCGAGCCCACTCAATCGCATCCGCAACAACGATGAGTGCTTTGTAGTTTGGCTTCTTGTGATACAGTCTGTCTAAGAGCTGTACAACAGCTGCCGCCGCTTTACCGTTGTTCTCAAGGCCCCCAACTAAAGGCGAACCCCGCAGCGTGACTGGATCGTGGATGAAGTCGAAGTCTTCTTTCCAGCGGAGCTTGGCACACACCTCTCGAGCAGACTCGCTTGTCAAAGACGAGGCGTCTCTAGATGAGGTCACCTGCCTGAGGGCGAAGTCACGGACGATGAGCTTCGGCGCCGACCAACTCTCATCCGAGACGATCAAGTCACCGGATGTCTCCCGACCGTTGGTTCGGAGGCGCTTGGCATAGCCAGTGTAAACACTGCCATCACCCTGAGGCAGGTCCGCCGAGATATACATGTGTTTTAACGTGTACGGAACCGCTGCTTCCTCCAACGGCTTGCCGTCGGTGAAGGCGATGAAGAGTAGGTGAAAGATGGCGTCCATAGTAGCGGGGTGGATGAGGTGGGGGAACTCAAAGTCGAAAGGCATAACCGACTTGGTGTCAGGGATTGCGATGGAACCACAGGCAGAGTATTCTCCGGGCACGGCTGCAGCTTGAAAGACGTTTCTGAAAGTTTCCCCGTATTCCACGCCAACGGACTCTAGGTCGTCGTAGAAGGAGTCCATGTCAAGCTTCTCAGACGCATTCTGCTCAATGTCTTGTCGCTCGGCGGCGAAGGCTCGCCATTCTGTCTCCGAAGGACCGAGGCAGTTGCGCTTTTCGTTCTCATAATCGAGCGTAAGGGATCCGTAGCAATGCTTAGTCCATGATCCCACCGAAACTGTGGAATAGACAGTGAAACTCCAAGTCGCGGGCATCGAGTCGTCTGGGCGCAGACTGACTTCAGTCTGAACGGCTTGATCTCTGGAAGGCACAACGAGACCTCTCTCAAACTTCAGGTTCTGGAAGGTGATTCCCTTAAGACGTCTATCGGGATCAGCCAGTCGTTGAGCAGCTTCCATCACCATCACGATCATTCCAGCTGCTGGATACAGTGTGGTCCCGGGGATTTTGTGGTCTTCAATCCACGGGTTTTCCGAAATTCGCAGGTAGTTCCGCCACCTCGGCTCCATTGGATTCTGCAGGTCGACGGCAACGCCAAGGAGATCAGTTCGTGGGCCGGAAGGAAACCTGTTTGAACGTGCCACTGTCGACTCATGCCAGTAGCTCTTGCTGTGGTTCCATGGATATGACGGGAGATCTGGCAACGCCATTGGCAAAGTTTCAGGTATGATGCCGTTGACATGAAGAATATTCACAGCGTGTCCAGAGGCCCATAACTGTCCCGCGAGCTGCAGAGAGGTAGACTCGGCATTTTTGCCACGCGTGATGGCAGAAAAATACGGTGCTTCCTTCGCGGCCTTGCTCTGACTCGCTTTGACAATTTCCCCGACTGGGCTTTGCAGCGCGCCGTGGGGACCGATCTCGATGAAGGCGCTCCATGCTGTGCGAATGCGACTTCGTCCCTTTGATGCGTCTGATGAATGTTCCAAGAGATTACCCATGGCTTGCGAAAAGCGGACTTGTTCGCACATGTTCTTCATCCAGTACGGACCGTCGAGGTCTCTCGAGCTGACGAGGTTGCCAGTGAGAGATGAGAACATGGGCGCAACTTGATCTTCGTCGGCCAGTGGCAATATTACCCCCATACGATCAACATACTCTTTGGCGACAGTGCTCATGTGAGAAGAATGATAAGCCGTCTTGACGCGGAGCATTCTGGCAAACTTGCCATCCGCGGATATCAGCTCGCACAATTGAGAGATGGAATCTTGGTCTCCAGAGAGCGTTACGCTCGAGGGGCTGTTAACGCATGCAACCACTGCTGAGCCCGGAGAAACTCGGTCCAGATAAGCGACTGCCTCCGCTTCGCTCAACCCGGCTGCTAACATGGCGCCCACTCGAGGGCTTACAATATCGGCGACTTTGGCGGAACAAACTCCACGGAGGTAGGCCACCTTAACAGCGTTGCAGCGAGAGATAAGTCCGGCAGCGTAGGTCGCGCCTATGATGATGTCAGCGAGTCGTCGAATAGTTCCATTCAAAACAGATGCATACCTATTTCTCCACTCGAGTGACCAACAGCAGCTTTCGGAATGAGCCCCCAGGCCCGAAGGAGGTCCACCAACGCGATCTGGAGAACCGTGCATAGTACCTGGCTATACTGAGGGAGATCGACATTGGAATCGGCAGTCTTTGACAGTTCGTCGATCAAATCCCACGGGCACCCGTAGTGCTCGAGCAGGACCTGCGACTTATGGATGCTTGTTCGAAACATGCAGTTGTTGAGAAGCTCTCTACCCATGGCGGGCCACTGAGCTCCTTGGCCGGTGAAGACGAAGATAGGATTATCGTGCTTAGAAGCACGTTTGGACTTTGGTAAGCCCTTCTCGATCTGGGTCTGCAGGTCTGACACGGACTCTGCGACAGCAAAGCTTCGGAACTCGAATTGAGATCGTCGGCCTGCGAGAGTGTAAGCCAGGTCGCCGAGAAATCTTGCGTTCGACGTGGCTTCCTTGTTGGACAAGAAATCGTTGAAGAGAGGGCCAAGCCGATCGATTCCTGTTTGGTCTTTTGTGCTGAAGGCGAAAAGTCTTTTGTGCGACTCTTGTCTAGGGGACTCAGATCCCATGCTGATGCCCGATTCTGATGAGTCGTCTTCCAAGGTAGTGGTGTTGTGATTGCCCAGCAAACCTCGATTTCGTAAATAGTTGTGGGCATCATCCAAGATAACATGAGCATTAGCACCACCAAATCCAAATGAGTTGACGCTGACTCTGCGTTGCCCTTTGGAAGGCCAAGACATGTTTTCTGAAGGCAGGGCCAAGTTCCAATCTGTGAGTCTCAACTTCGGGTTCACCTTCTCGATGCCGGCTGTAGGAACAAGAATCCCCTTTTCGAGACAGACGATGGACTTCAAAACACCAGCCAGCCCTGAGCATCCCTCGGTATGGCCAACATTTGCCTTAATGCTGCCAACAAAAAGCGGCCCAGACTCCGGATCTCGACCAGTGCCTAGCGTGGCACCAATTGCTGATAGCTCAATGGGGTCCTGGCAACTGTCAGTATTCGCGAACAGGGAATGAGAACGGGGCCTTCTTACTCCCAAAGGAGTACCCGTGCCATGAGCCTCAAAGTACTGCGTGTCAGAGAAAGGCAAGCCTGCAGCCTCGTAGGTGCTCCTGATCAGCTCCGCCTGCGCTTCCGAGCTTGGTTGCGTGATGCCGGGCGTCTTTCCGTCTGCGTTGGTGCCGGTGCCACGGATTACAGCGCGGATTGTGTCTCCATCCCTCAAGGCGTCCTTTAACCTCTTCACGATTAAACATCCAATTCCCTCTCCTCTGCCATAACCGTTCGCTCGGTGATCAAAGGAATGAGAAATCCCCTCCGGACTCAACATGTGCATTGATGAGAGCTGATGCATAAAATTTGGATGCAAGCTCAAGTTGACGCCGGCAACCAGTCCCTGGAAATATTGTTATTCGCTGTTCTTTGTTCGCTGCGAGCGGGGGTATTCTTACCATATTGGTCTCGCCTAGCTTGAGTGACTGGCACGCGAGGTGGAGCGCGTACAGACTTGACGAGCATGCGGTATCAAGGGTCAGACTGGGTCCTCGTAATCCAAAGAACCAAGAAACTCGGTTTGCGGTCATAGCCTCACTCATCCCAGAGGCTGCAACATCTCCGATGTTATAAATCTCATGAGTGGATAGTTGCTCATAATCGTTCGTCATGCATCCTACATAGACTCCAGTTTGGGAGTTCGTAAGGGTGTCCATAGGGATACCGGCTAAACATTGTCTCAGTACCAGAACTTCGTGCAAGATATAGCGTGAAATTTACCGTTTTCGAACCCCTCGTAACTCACTTCGAGAAGCAATCTCTTCATAGGATCCATACCCGCCGCCTCCTTAGCCGTCATTGAGAAAAATGGGGCGTCAAACACAGAGACATCTTCTTCCAGGAAGTACCCATGTTTCACACTGATCTTCACAGCCAGTGATGTTAACACAATACTTCAATTGTTCTCATATGAAGATCTCACTTACAGATCCTTTGCGATCTGGATCAGGATGATACCAAACATCTGCATCCCATCGCGAAGATGGAACTCTGCCGTGGCCACTCCTGGCGTGACTGATCATGTCCCATAGTCGTCCAAGTGACGTTGTCTCACCGGGTAGGCGACATGCTGCCCCAATGATGGCAATTGGTTCTTGCTCGCTGCACGGACTCATAGTGACTTTTGGGGTTCAAAATGTGTAAGTTACCTAAGCGACGATGGTGTCTACGCGTGTAACCTGCAATGTGAGGAATAGTTATCGAAGCTTAGAAGCAGCACAGAGTTGCCATTAGTCTCAACTGGCGTTTGCTTCATCGCAGCCAAATCTACACATTGCCATACAAGTAATGCCTCTTTCGTTATCGTAGATCCACAGCCCATCCCTGTCTGTAAGCTGATCTAGCAGTTTGTTACCTACCCCAAAAAGAGCATCGGTGCTGTCAAAAGAGCACCGGTGTGGGCCCAAATAGGAGAAATGTACACAAACTTCCTAAATCGGACGCCCGCGTTGAACTCTCAACTGAGATGGTAAGGGACGCGATACCGAGAACTCTAGAAGATAACGTCGGTTTCGGGATTTTATTTCCTTTCTCACCTTGCATCTGCGAAGTTGAAGTTGTGCATTGGAAGTTACTTTCCTATTGACTTCGAACTCACTACTGTCACTTTGTTCTAGAAGATATGAGGATCCTCGCATTGCACGGCGTCGGCAGTTCTGCCAAGATTCTAGAGAGCCAGCTCGTAGGGCTGATGAAATCAGTCGATGCAAGCTACGAGTTTGTGTTGGTTGATGGGCCTGTTCCCTCTCACCGAGGACCTGGTAAGTTGAACTATGAAATGACCTGCATTCTGCAAGCGCGCGAAGCTGACAACATGCTTTCAGGTATGAGCCCGGCTCTTCCTGGGCCATTTTATTCACATCTTACTGGGTACTCACCCCGGGAAATCGAGGCTGCACATCAGAATATTGCCGCAACGGTCGACGAGCTTGGTCCTTTTGATGGAATATTGGGCTTCAGCCAAGGCGCATCTGTCGCCCTCTCCTATATCTACCACCAGCAAGTCAATGGCGAAGAGCCTGACTTCAAGTTCGCCGTGCTCTTCTCCTCAGTAGTACCATTTTCGGCCGATGCAACATATTGCGAGTCTGAGATTGAAGAGCTCTGTGCATGTCGCCGTACCGGAACAAGCATTATGGATCTCGCTCCACGGCAGCAAGTCTTTAACGACTGCCTCGTACGCACTTTTCAATCGGCTCTGAAGATTGGCGCCGTTTTGCCCGACTTCAATCAAGATTTCTTTCGGGATGTGGGTGGTATTGTTCCTCGGGTACTGCATCCCATGTTACTTTCAGAACGCATTCATATCCCGACTGTCCATGTGGCCGGCAGACGGGACTTCCCCTTCATGCACGACATGCATGAGGTAGGATACCAAATGTGTGATCCCAGACTATCAAAAAAGCTACAACACTCGGGAGGACATCATCCACCAAAGAAGGATTCGGAGATCAAGGCGGTTGTTCGGGCTATGGAGTGGGCTGTAGATCAGTATTACAGACAACCCCCATCATTTCTATGATACCAGGCGTAGTTAGATGGGATGCAAAGCCGGCATATAGACTGAATTTGAGGTTCATAGAAATGCACATCTTATCATAGGCAAATGTTATCATAGGCGAACCTGATATACATATAGATCCTGTTATGAGAAGCATGCGCCTTCGTCTCATAATGATGTCAGCTGCCATCCCGAGTTATCTGGGCCCGTGTCCTCCGTACCTCCATGAACGAATCGACACCATTTTAGGACTTTTCCATGGAGCACATCAACTTCGGCTCAACGCCAGCTGCCAAGAAGATGCAAGGCTGGGAATGTATCTCTAGTAGCAATATTCACGTTTGAAAATGACAAGCCCGCGTGTGAAAAACCAGTTTCTCCAGAATTAAAAAGTCTATGGAAAACAAAACTACTATCCAATACGAAAACCGTGAACAGCAGCCGATCCGGATTTACTGTTATTATCCCTCAGACAGTATCGTTTCGCTTATTGAACACATCATTTGCGTTGGAACCGGTGGGGCTGAGGTCCTGTTGTTTCATCTCCATCGCGTCCGCCGCGCCACTCATGTTGTTCTTGCCGTCTCCTTCGGCAGGAGGAGGTGTCTCCGTACTTTTCACGCTCTTCCACTGGACTAGAGTACTTCCTGCGATGCTCGCGCATGCAAGTCCCAGAGCAACATACCAAGAGTTTGTCAGAGACTTGCTGTAAAGACGCAGGACAGGCTCAAGCATGCCCGGAGGCAAAACACCTGGCAATCTTATACTTGTAGCTCCTCCATCAACGATCGCT
Organism: Colletotrichum kahawae; assembly: GCA_032988895.1. Classification (NCBI taxonomy): domain Eukaryota; kingdom Fungi; phylum Ascomycota; class Sordariomycetes; order Glomerellales; family Glomerellaceae; genus Colletotrichum; species Colletotrichum kahawae. The sequence continues at coordinate 14,128 of VYYT01000097.1, read as the reverse complement.
GTCGAGTTGAGGTTTGGGAAGTCTTTCGCTAACCCATTGCGGAGCTCATTCGTAAAAATATTTTGCGCCACCGAGATGAAGATGGCTCCTCCGAATGTTTGCAGGAACATTACAAGGGCTGTGCCCAGAGGAATCTCCGCCATCGGGAGAACAGTCTGAACCACCATCAACGGTGTCTGCATGCTCTGACCGGATCCCATTCCGTACAGAATTTGGTATCCAATCCAGTCTCTGGTAGGGACATCGGGCTTCCACGTTGTGAGCAATCCTGCGCCGACCGACATGAACAGCGTAGCCGCTATCATGAATGGGTTGTAGTATCCAATCTTGGTAATACCGACACCGCTGACGATCGAAGCGAGGGCAGTGGCTAGAATGAGTGCTAGGTTCATCAGACCAGAATCGACCGCCGAAACTCCCTTGATCGCCTGAAACCAGATTGGTATGTATTGTCGAAGAGTGAAGTCGGCTCCGGCTGTGCACACTGAGAACCAACAAGCCGCTGCAACGCTCCTCTGAGAGATGACGGTAATAGGCAAAGTGGCGTTCGGACCGTTACGAATCTGGATGAAGACGAAGACGATGGAAAGAACTCCAAATAGCACGAAGAGCACAATAACTCTCGCGTCGCTCCATGGATAAACGGTTCCGCCCCATTGAAGAGCGAGGAGCAGGCAGATGACGGCCGGCATCAGCGCAACTGTGCCCAGAGGGTCCACCTGAAGAAATTTCTCAACCAAGGTTAGGTCTTTGTCGGCGTCCGGTCGTGGCGGTGACTTAAAGACGAAGATCATGATGGCGAGGGACACGGCGCCGATGGGTAGGTTGATGTAGAACTACATGTCGTTAGTCGGAAATAAGTCCAGCCAGATGATGAGGGTACACATACACACCACCTCCACGTCACTTTGTCTGTGAAGGCTCCCCCGAGAAGAGGCCCAACCACTGAGGCAATCGCGTAAACCCCGCCCACAAGTCCTGTGTAAGCAGGTCTCTTGGGCAACGGCACGATGACGGCGATAATGGTAAAGGTTCCGGCCAGAATCCCCGAGCAGCCGACGCCAGCGATGGCTCTTCCGACGATGAGGACGGCCGACTGCGGAGCTGCGCCACATATCGCGGATCCAACTTCAAAGATGAAGATTGAGACAAGGTATGTAGTCTTGATGGAGAAGAGTGTATACAGCTTTCCGAAGGTGATCTGAAATGTGCACGTCGTAAGCAAATAGGCAATTCCGTACCAGCCGATATCGTTGATTGAATGGAACTCGTCGGTGATTCGTGGTATAGCCGTGGATATAATGATGTTATCCTACATGACATCCAAGTTAGCATTGATCGTGATGTGTGGTCACAGGATCCCTTACCAGGCCAACTAGGAATAGCGTCAAGCATAACCCGAGTGTAATCGCAAGTAGCTTTAGCCCAGTCGGGCCATCGGCACTAGGGTCTGCAGGCGGACTATCGGGAACCTGCTGTTCAGTGACCGAGGGCTCTTCGGATTTGACGCTCGACTTGCGACCGCCCATTTTGGGCCAATTGGACAGGTTTCCTGCAGAAGGCATGTTGAATCGGAGTTGTCTGAAAGTTGACGAGAATGTCAGAATGGTGTTTGATAGCGTTACTTCCGATGTGACGCTGTAATCAATTTGATGTTTACAACACGATCATTCAGTTGATTGCAGACACTAGGAGCAATTGACAGGAACCAGCGATTTCAATGTGTTCTGAGTAGCCCTGGGTAGTCATTCAGCAGCCAAACACGCGTGATGCAGGAAACGCTTCCCGCATGGCATTACAAATCGGGATACCCTTCTAAGGTTGCATCATCAACGCGCTGCAGCCTTCAGTGGTTACATTCGCGTGTCACTCTCAGCTCATCATCCAAAGTTGCACCGCCCTTGGTGCCACGAGTCGTGATGGACTTTACCGGGGCTCTCACCGCGGACCCCTGACCCCGGATAGTCTAGCGAGATGCTCATCAAATAGAGTTGCCGCAATTGCTACGAGACTTTCCGGGACGTCTGTCCCTCCCGCTTCATCCCGTGGTTTGCTCCGGGGAGGGGTGGGAGAGTCACGGCGCTTCCCATTTAGGAAGGGCCTTACTGTGTAGCCAAGATTCGATCTGAGATGGTCACAATTGGCGGAAGGTGGGAGATTGTTACGAGGGCCGATTCGTTCGGGCCTCGTCCTTTTCGGCGGTCCGGTTGCTGAGGTGAAGACTGCAGAGCCAAACCTTCGGATTTACAGCTTGGAGACACAATTTTCCAGTCCGGTTCTGTATCAATAGAGGGTTGGCATCATACTTGGCATGCCGTAGAATGAGTAGAAACTCTTAGTAACCATTCGCTCATCGACTCTTCTTACGATCAAGGGTGCCCACCATCTGGAAGTCCCAGTTAGCTCTCTGCCATAGCCAAATCCCAACTTACTGTGGCCCGTGTGAAGCAATTGAGCCCGACAACCTATCACAATAATCACCTACAATGGCGCCTTACATGAGTCATGCAACCTCCTCAGAGCTCAGCTCTCCACCTGGCGGGGCACCAGCAGAGCCTATCGCCATCATTGGCTTGAGTTGCAAGTTTTCAGGCGATGCAACGACGCCTGAGAAGTTATGGCAACTTGTGGTTGACGGACGAGATGGATGGTCTCCTATTCCAAAGTCGAGGTTCAACTCGGATGCATTTTACGACAAAGATCATGCAAAAATCGGAACGGTACGAGTTTTGAATCCATCACAAAAGCGCAGCTCGATACTGACAAGTCATCAACTAGTCCAACGTAGTGGGTGGGCATTTCATTCGCGATGATGTCTCTAAGTTTGATGCATCGTTCTTCAATTTTACTGCGGAAATTGCCAATGTGAGTTTTCGTGATCTTTGCAATCGACAGCGCATCAAATCACTTACTCTCTTACCTAGGCCATGGATCCGCAAATTCGGATGCTTCTGGAGTCTGTCTTTGAAGCCTCTGAGAATGGTAATTAACGTCGGCCGACCGTTCAGAACAATATGCTAACCTCGTCGACCACCTAGCCGGAATCCCTCTTCATAAGTTGGCAGGCACCGACACTTCTGTCTTTATAGGCTCATTCTCCCGAGACTACCACGACAGTCTCATGCGAGATCCAGACACATTGCCAAGAACGGCCTTGACAGGCAATGGTGTGGCGATGATGTCAAACCGGATTTCGCACTTTTTTGACCTTCGTGGTCCTAGCTTAACGACCGACACAGGCTGTTCAGCAAGTATGGCTGCTCTCCACCTGGCAGTTCAGAGCATTCGTAATGGAGAGTCTCGAATGTCGGTGGTTGGAGCATCAAACCTTCTGTTGAACCCCGACCCATTCATCGTCATGTCAAGTCTTGGGTAGGTCAAAAATGACATTTCAGTATTAAGCTCTAAAGCCTAAGCTAATTCGCCACAGCGTTCTTGGGGCCGACGGCCGATGTTTTGCTTGGGACAGCCGGGCTAACGGTTACGGTCGCGGCGAGGGAATCGCGACCCTTCTTCTCAAGCCCCTCCGCGATGCGTTAGCGGATGGTGACCCGGTCCATGCTGTCATCCGGGAGACTGCAATCAACCAAGACGGAAAGACCCCAACAATCACTTCACCTTCAGCAGAGGCCCAAGAAGAGCTCATTCGCGCCTGCTATCGCCGAGCAGGACTAGATCCCTCCAAAACCCCTTATGTCGAGGCCCACATGACGGGAACACCGACTGGTGATCCGATAGAGGCCAGGGCGATCAGCCGGGTATTCGGTAAGGGTCGGACTGCCGATAACCCAGTCCTATTGGTTCCATTAAGACCAATTTGGGGCACTTAGAGGCTTCAAGTGGAATCGCGGGAGTCGTGAAGGCCGTTATGATGCTCAAGCATGGCATCATTCCACCCAGTTTAAATTACAAAGAGGCCAATCCGAAGATCGACATGGCGGCTTTGAAGGTCAGCGTCCCACTGGTTTCCCGGAACTGGCCTGATGGTATGCCACGTCGCGTCTCTGTCAACAACTACGGCTACGGGGGAACCAATAGTCATGTAATCATTGACGGTCCAAACGAGCATCTCCATGACTCTCCCGAGACGACAACGAGGACTGAAGAGCCCCGGCTTGTTGTTCTCAGTAGCAAGGACTCCACGGTCACAACACAGATGGTTTCAAACTTGAAGGCGTACCTGGAAAGCCGAAAGTCAACAAGTACCGCAATCAACTTTGACGATCTTGCTTATACATTCGATACTCGACGCTCGCATTTTCCCTGGAGAGTTGCAGTCTCAAGTTTGAACTGTCAACAGGACTTGATTGAAGCCCTAGACGATCCTGTGAAGAAAGTGGTCACACTCGCCAAAGAGCCCCCACGCATTGTCTTCGTGTTTAACGGCCAGGGAGCACAATGGCATGCGATGGGGCGCGAGTTGATCTCTGTTTATCCAACGTTCCAGAAGTCGCTTCTTCACGCCGACGTTGTTCTTGCCGATTATGGTGCCGACTGGTCTCTTGTGGAAGAATTGCAGCGTGACGAGAAGTCAACTCGCGTCAACGAGCCCAGGCTAAGTCAGCCTGTCTGCGTTGCTCTGCAAATCTGCTTGGTAGACCTACTCAAGTCTTGGGGCATCCGTCCAAGTGCCGTGACGAGTCACTCAAGCGGTGGGATTGCGGCCGCTTATGCCGCGGGAGCTCTAACTTTTGAAGAGGCCTTGGGTGTGGCCTACTTCCGTGGTGTTCTGACCGAGAAGTATCACACGTCTTCTTCAGCGCCTGGCGGAATGATGGCTGTTGGTCTTGGATCCGACGAAGCCTGGTCATATCTGGGAGAGCATGGGGTTGACAAGGGCACGGTGACAGTGGCTCGCGTCAACAGTCCTTCTAGTGTCACACTCTCTGGCGACCTTGATGCGATTGATCGCCTCGAGAAGGAGTTTGCCAACGACCAGATCTTCGCTCGCAAGCTCAAGGTCAAGTCGGCATACCACTCCCATCATATGCTCCCCATGGCCGACGAATACCTGAAGGCGTTGAAAGACGTCATCCAGCCGAAGTTGAAGTGGAACAAGATTGTCTACTCCTCGCCAGTCACAGGAGGTCTCATTGAAAGTCCCGAGAAGCTTGGGCCGCAACACTGGGTGAACAACCTCCTGTGGCCGGTGCTCTTCTCGCAGTCATTCGAGAAGATGTGCGTGGACACTTCCTCCAACGAAACAAATGTCGATCTCATTCTCGAAATCGGTCCCCATTCCGCGTTGGCTGGACCAATTAGACAAATCTCCAAGACTCCGTCTTTGAAGGATCTTAGCTTGCCATATGCTTCTTGCTTGATTCGAGGCCAGAACGCGGCAGTTGCCATGCAGACTGCGGCAGGGTCTCTGTGGTGCAAGGGTTACCCTGTAGATCTCGCGGCTGTGAATCGCCACAATCACCATGAGGCATACCACGTTATTGCCGACCTCCCCTCTTACCCCTGGAACCATACGAACAGCTACTGGCAAGAGTCACGGCTCAATGTTGCGCCTCGCAATAGAAAGCATGTCCGTCACGAGCTACTGGGTTCGCTTCTTCCTGGGCCGGCTGCTACGAGCCCTACCTGGAGACATTTGCTCAAGGCATCCGAGCTGCCGTGGCTCCGGGACCATTTGGTTCAGTCTGACATCGTTTACCCGGGTGCTGGGGGCATTGCCATGGCGATTGAAGCTATACGCCAGCTGTCCGATTCCGATGCGGATGAAGTTGACGGCTATTGCCTGAGGGACATCCAGATCAGCAATGCACTTGTTATCCCTGACACGGAGGCCGGAATCGAGGTCCAACTTTCTCTGCATCCATGCGACCTCAAGAACCTTGAACCAGGATGGTATGAGTTCTCGCTCAAGTCACCCAGCACAGATGGAGAATCATGGACCGAGCACATTCACGGTTACATCTCACAGAGGAAGAAGACAAAGGCTGTTCTGCGGATGATCGAGGCGTCTAACAGGCTCTCAAATGCTGTGGAAGACGACAGTCTACGACCCGTCGAGGTTGGCGAGCTTTTTGATCGTCTGAGGAAGATGGGACTTGAACATGGTCCAACCTTCCAAAACTCCATGGTCATGCCTCGTGCAATTGGAGAGATTTTTGTTTCTCAGTCACTATCGTCCTCTCCTGGGAGCCAATTCCAGTCTCTTGCGACCGTGGACAAGCAAGACCGCTCAGGATTCCGCTCCACCATTACCACAACCGATCCAAAAAGCCCTGATACACCACTTTTGGAGGTCAAGGGGCTCTTCTGCCAGGCTGTTGGCGGCGTCAATAACACCGACGCCTCAGAGAATGCCACAAAACTCTTGTTCAAGATGTTGTGGCACCCTGATATTACGCTGATGCCTACTGAGACAATCGTGCAGCCCTTGAGGTTCGAAGTTGGCGCACAGGAACTATCGGTCAACAAGAAGCTCGTCCGAGCTGCATGGCACTTCATACAAGACGCCATTCAGGACTTGATCTCTGATGAACAGGCTCTCGCCGACATGGAGTGGTACCACAAGTCTCTCTACAATTGGATGCAGGCCAACTATGAAGCTGGACTTATAGGCAGTCTTGCTCGTGGTAGCGCCTCCTGGGCCAAGGCAAGTAAGGGAATGAAACACATGCTCTTCGACGAAGTTGCTTCTCAGAGCGTCAATGGCCGTCTTCTGTGCCGCATTGGAAGGAATCTGTCCCAGATCCTCCGCAAGCAGGTAGCTCCCCTCGAAGTGATGATGGAAGGCAACCTCCTCTACGAGTTTTATGAGAAGGCTCTGCGTTGCAACCGTTCCTATGCACAGGTCCAGGAGTCGGTGCATCTATACTCCATGAAGAACCCTCGAGCCAAGGTTCTGGAGATCGGAGGTGGCACCGGTGGATGCACAGGATCCGTCCTCAAGGGGCTGACCGAGGACACACCAGACGGCAGATACCGCTTCTCATCCTACACCTTCACCGACGTGTCTGCTGGCTTCTTCGAAGCAGCTGCGAGGAAGTTTGGCGAGTATGGCGATATGATCAGCTACAAGAAGCTTGACATTGAGAGTGACCCCACCGAGCAGTCTTTCACGCCTGTTTCATACGACCTCATCATCGCTTGCCAAGTTCTACACGCCACAAAGAACATGGAGAAGACGATGAAGAATGTTCGTTCCCTTCTTAAGCCTGGCGGAAAGCTTATTCTGGTCGAGACCACCAAGGATACTCTGGACGTACAACTGATCTTCGGTGCATTGCCTGGTTGGTGGCTTGCCGAAGAGTCCGAACGTAAGGGTGGCCCCAATCTCACAGTCGACCACTGGAGCAGGGTGTTGAAGGCTAGTGGCTTTTCCGGGATCGACTTGGAGGTTCGCGACATGGAAGACGAGGCAAACTACTCTTTCAGCGTCATGACCTCAACCGCGGCCGCGCCGAATTCTCATCCTTCAGAAGTTACCCTTCTTACCCCCTCAGAGAAGGTGTCCGCCTCTTGGTTGCAGAGTCTCCAGAGCAATATTCACCGCAAGATTGGCGCCTCTGTCACCATAGAGGACTGGAAACAGTTTGATGCCACCGACAAAGTTTGCATCATGCTCGTCGAAATGGTTGCTCCTCTCCTGAGTCGCCTGACGAAGGATGAGTTTGCGCGCATACAGCGTCTGTTGACAACAGCTCGGGGTGTTCTCTGGGTCACAAGAGCTAGTCTCATCAAGGGCTTGGAGCCCGACATGGCCATGCACTCCGGTCTTCTCAGAACTCTGCGAATGGAAGACGCTGGAAGACGCTACGTCTCCCTGGACCTTGACACCAAGGATCCCATGTGGGCGGACAAGAATGCCGGCTTCATCTCTGATGTCTTCGCGACTTCTTTCGACTTTTCACAAAGTTCAAGAGACATTGACTGCGAGTACGCCGTTGAAAATTCACTCATTCATGTCTCGCGCATCTACAATGATGACAAGGAGAACAAGGTTTTCGCTCCTCAAGGAAGCGAGCCTGAACCAGAAATCAGAGAATTCAACGCCAAGGATTCCAAGTATGATCTTCAGATGGAGGTCGGCACTGCTGGATTACTTGACACCTTGCGCTTCCGGGAGGTCGAGCGTGATGAATCGTCTCTGGACGCAGACCAGATCGAGATCGAGCCTCGCGCATTCGGCTTGAACTTCAGAGACGTCTTGGTAGCTCTAGGTCAGCTTGATGAAACCATCATGGGCTATGAGTGCAGTGGCGTTGTCACTAGACTTGGTTCAGAGGCTCAGAAAGACAGCGATCTGAAGGTTGGTGATCGTGTCTGCGCTATTCTTCGCGGACATTGGGCGACAAGAGTAACCATCAACTGGCCATGTGCTGTTCGCATCCCCGACAACATGTCATTTGAAGAAGCCGCAACGGTTCCTATGGTATTCGCGACAGCCTACTATGGCTTGTATGACATTGGAAGGCTTACCAAGGGCGAGAACGTTCTTATCCATGCCGCTACCGGTGGCGTCGGGCAGGCTGCAGTTATGCTTGCTCAGCACCGCGGTGCGAACGTCTTCGTTACCGTCGGTACCGAAGCCAAGCGTGACTTTGTTATGAAGGAGTTTGGAATCCCAAGAGATCACATATTCTCCAGCCGAGATACCTCCTTCGGACCTGCAGTCATGGGGGCCACCAACGGCCGAGGCGCCGACGTGGTTCTCAACTCGCTCTCGGGCCCGTTGCTCAAAGAGAGTTGGGACTGCATGGCGCGGTTTGGACGTTTTGTCGAGATTGGCAAGCGGGATATGGAGGCTGCTAAGCATCTAGACATGAGCCCTCTGCGCCGCGCTGTCTCTTTTGCTGCGGTTGACCTCTTCCAACTGGGCAAGTACAAGGGACAAGTGGTTCAAGATGTCCTAAAAGGGGTCATGGAGATGTTCGGAAACGGACAACTTCGCGTGGTGGCACCAATGACAACTTACCCCATCTCGGAGGTCGACAAGGCGTTCAGGTTGATGTAGAGCGGCAAGCACTTGGGCAAGATTGTTGTGACGCCCAAGAAAACCGATCTCGTCAAGGTATGGGCTTTCCGTCGCCTTCGCCATTCAATGTCATGATTCTGACTGCTTTCTAGGTTATTCCGTGCCCTAAGCCCGCTCGCCTTTCACCGGACGCGACGTATGCCATTGTGGGCGACATGGGAGGAATCGGTCAATCCATCGCACGCTGGATGGCACGCAGCCTCAGCTGCAAGAACCTCATTATCCTCTCCCGCAGTGCAAGGAGCCATCCGGATAGTGACGCTCTCATTTCCGACCTTGAAGCCGCAGGGTGCAACCCCTTCTTGGGGAATTGCGACGTATCGAACGAGGCAGAGTTCCGCCGAGTCTTGGGCCAAGCTAGGCAAAGTCTCCCACCGGTTCGTGGCGTGATCCAAGCTGCAATGACCCTTAACGTAAGTTTCCTACTCCTTTCGTCTTTCTAAGTAAGCATAAACCTAAAGCATCTCAGGACTCTATTTTTCCCAATATGACGTACGACCAATGGCTTGCCGCAACTGGTCCCAAGGTCGCCGCCACGTGGAACATCCACAACATCCTTCCCGACCTTAACTTCTTCAGCATGCTATCCTCCTTGACTGGTCTAGGCGGAAATACGAGCCAGGCGAACTATTCTGCTGGCGGAACATTCCAGGACGCCTTTGCTAAGTTCCGGACTTCTCAGTCTCTCCCTGCGGTCTCGATTGACCTGGCCAGCATCCAAGAGGTCGGATTTGTTGCTAATACCGAGGGTGTCGCGGAACGTTTGACCAAAACTGGTCTCGCCGATATAAGCGAGGCGCAAATGCTGAAGATTGTTGAGTGTAAGGGGCTGGCCCCTAGGCTTGTTCAACGTAGAGGTGCCGTCGATTGACTATTCTAAGCTGAAGAAGGAAGAAAGGACTTTACAAGGGTAGGCACCTAACAGCGGTGAAGCAGGCCGGGTTAGGCGGCGTACTGCGGCAGAATAGTGGGTCCAACGGAGCCGGATCTCGGTAACTGCTCCGGCGAAGCCGGAGATATCAATCCGGGCTCTAGCCCGTGACATTGAGACGGCCATCCAACACCCTCTTCGCGAGGTCGACCTCAGCCAGCTCATCACGGGAATTCTAGAGTTCGACGAGGCATCAACGGTTGCGTGGGTCAACGACAAACGGTTCACGGCTACCCAAGTCACTCGCAACGCACATGGCGGTCCACGTGGAAGAGGTGATCAGCAAAGTCAAGCGACGGCCCGCCTCTCAGACTCTCTGCAGTCTGCCACGAGCGGCACCAGTGCTGTGGTCCTCATCCTCGACGCCATCATCTCAAAGTTGGGCGAGATGTTCGGATTGGATGCGGCGGAGATTGACAAGAAGTATCCCGTGTCAAAGTACGGCGTCGACTCGCTCATTGCGGTAGAGCTCAGAAATTGGCTCGTTTCTAGTGCGGGAGCCGAGACGACAAGCATTTTTGACGTGCTTCACAGCCCGAGCTTGAGCGTATTGGCTGAGAAAATTGGAGAAAAGAGCCGTTATGTTTCGACGCTTGTGAAGGCAGCATAGATCAAGGGTCGTATTAGCTTTATAGATGCTTTTCCATTGCATGTACATTTAATCGTCCGAGTTTTCCGAGCTGCTCGCTCAAAGAGGACCATGTTTGCGCCGCATTCAAGACTTGATCAGAACTTGTTTCCGTGATCCATTATCTGTATGGTTAAGGTTGCCGGTGCACTGTCGTGCCACTTCGGCTCCAGGCAACTTTAGCCGTTGGATCCATTAGCCTCCGTCAAGCTCAGCCATGCGCTTTGACAGCGCTGCCTGTCGAGATCCCGGATACTTCATCTGAGCAGGATTACTCCGGGCTTTCTCCTCAGTCGAGTTGGGACGAGTGTGACTAAAGGTAATCGCAAAGAGAAACTTCGACATGTTCATATACACAGCATTGGTGAGACAACTAACATATTCATTACGCTACGCTAAGGACGGCGAGTCACTACTGCTGCTTCTAGAACCCCTATAACTTTCGCACTGCATCAACATGGTTCGCATGCACTGTATCTTCCTCTCGGCTCCAAGGAGCGGCGCTAGATGCGCCTTCCTCGTTCCCACCCGCGCTTTAATCTTGCTGATTAGTTGGCAAAACTCTGTCAACTGTCCCGTAATGAGACACCTGAGATCCTGATTGCGTTCCGATGCGCTCTCAATCTTGTAAGAGCGGAACCACATGGTAAAACCCCCGTCAGGGTTCGTCGGCTGGGTCTGCTGCATGACGTCCACGTAGCACCGGACCGTCTTTTCGCAGATAATGCTGAGATACTGTCCCGCCATGGCGAGAAGCATCATGCTTTCGGACCGGGACTTGCATAATGTGCAGCCAAGGATGGAATCGCAACCCTTGATTGCCTCTCGGCAGCAGTTGAGCAAGCCGTCCATCGTCGGTTGTTCCGTATTAGCCCCTTCGTTGCCAAGTTGCTCGAGTAAGTGAGCAGCTAGACGGAGGCAGCGACACTCGCTCTTTTTCTTGTAGTTGTTTTCGGCCGTCTCCAGTAGCGCCGTAAGTGGGCTTGGTGCAGGCGCCGACATCTTGTATGCTACCGGGGTCTGTTTACGGCTTGGCTGTTGTGATTTGTTGGATTGGGGGGGGATTGGCCAGGGGAGCGCTCGTATTTGTGGGGAAGTTCTCGTCCAGGAGCATGTCTAGACTTGATGATGATAAGCAGGGCGTTGATGATGAGTCGTCGATGGTTTCTGCTGGATCTCATCATTCAATTAGCTATTGAACAGACAGCATCGTATCCACCGCAAGTTGATTGCAGATGGTGCTTACCATTCATATCGAAGTCCTCGAGTTGAGTCTCTTGAGAACTCGCTCCATCATCTCCACTGTCATCCACATTGTCAAAATATGACATGTCTTTGCTAAGCTCTTGCCAAGTAAAGTCCCCTGTCTTTAGACTGGCCATATCGATTGTGCCGTTGGGTGGTAAAAGGCTACATGAAGCCAGCCATTGGTCGATCTGATCTTGCTCATGCTTCTCGTTTTGCCCGTTGGTCAACTCCCCCATCAAGTCGGTGGGGCAGGCTGGCAGATCAAGCATCGGACTAGGCAGGGAGCTTTGCCGATGCAACTGACCCAGCGCAACTGTCTTCTCGGCCTCGTTATTCGTTGTGTGAAACATCATTACCGGGTCAAGTTTGAAGTGGTCGGAAAGTGAGGTTGGGGACTGTTTGTTTGTTTGTTTGTTTGTTTTATATTTAACGCCATAGCGGCAAGGGCGCAGCCGCCCTTGCGGCAGACCTCCCGAGGGGTATGTGGCGTGGAGGGCCGCAAGCTCTAGCTATATACTCTGTAGTACATGCCTCTTCCTAGCGTCCTCCAGATCTTGCCCGAGGGCCACTATATGTTCTATCCGTCCCTAGTTCCCACTAGTGCCCTAGTTCCGTTATAGCAATCTGCTGTCCTGATAACTATAGGTAGTCTGTTGTTGAGAGGATAGGTTAAGTCCTATCTCTTAGTAACGCAGGCAGATCTTCTGGAAGAAGTCTGTCACGTCAAGGAAGGCCTGGAAGCCTTCGAAATCAGTGATTAGCCCCTTAAAGTAACGCTCAAGAGACCCAATAGGTCCTATAGGCTCCTGGCGGCTGAAAGGGTAGAGGGTGGGCCACTGTTGCCTCCTCACTAGGGTTTTTCGACAGTAGACCAGATGATCTACTCCCTTAGCCTCCCCGCAAGAGCAGGTAAGCAGTGCTTCTGAATGGTTAAAGCGTTGGTGGTATTGTTCGAAGTCCCCGTGGCCTGATCGGGCTGCCAGGAGATGATATAGGATTACCCGTGGTAAGGCTAGTTTAGGAGGGTAAGCAAGGGTAGCCTGGAGCCCTAGTTGCGTATAGCGAGGGGCCGCCTCTTGCCTCCACTATTTCCTATACTAGAGTCGTTTACGCTCTTGAGCAAGCCGTTTGATCCCTGATAAGGTAGCTAGAAGGCCTCTTAGGACTGGCAGCGTTGTTCCCTCCTTAGCTAGGCTGTCAGCCTCTTCGTTTCCTTTTATCCTTTAGTACCCTGGGGACTAGTAGGTTTATATATCGTGTATCCTGGCTGCTGCCTGGATCTCTAGGAAGGCAGCTTATGAGGAGTCTGGGATGTTGCTGCGTATCCCCTGGATAACGCTGGTGTTATCGATATAGATATATATAGGCTAGCCTTAGGAAGTAAGGAGGGCTTTTCGGAGCCCTGCCGTCGCCCCCTCTGCCTCGCTATCGAACACTTCCGCGATACCGAGGTAGCTATATCTTTAGGCTATCCGTCGGCTACTACGGTAGATAACGAAGCCGAACCCTGTAGCCCTATTAGGGGCTTTAGAGCCGTCTGAGTAAACAATTGTATGACTATCTGGTACCGTTTTAAGCCAGGCTAGCAATGCTTTTGCTGCCTCTCCTTTGCTTTATCTAGCTATAGGATCTTGTGGTTCTAAGAGGTGCTATGATTACAGGAGCAGCGGTCTTAGGCACTTAGGTAGGAGGGCTGCTGTTCTTTGAAGCCTTGTTTACTGCTGCCCTAGCTAAGAAAGCCTTGGGACTAGGGGGTGCTGTTGGTTAACCTTCTGTAGGCGTGTGGCGAAGCGTAGGCGTACTGCTTCGAGGGCTACTTTTGCGGTAGTGTAAGGGGCTGGCCCCTAGGCTTGTTCAACGTAGAGGTGCCGTCGATTGACTATTCTAAGCTGAAGAGGAGAAGGACTTTACAGGAGTGGGCGCCTAGCTACGGAGACACGTGGTCGGGCTAGGCGGTGTGCCACGGTAGAATAGTGGATCCGGCGGAGCCGGATCTCGGTAACTGCTCCGGCAAAGCCGGAGATCTCGGCCGGGCTCTAGCCCGTGACATTACCTCCCCGCTCCCTTCCGGCGGCGCGCCCGCAGCGCTAAGGCTAGGTCCCTATCATGGTTTATCGTAGGGCTATAACGGCGTTCGTAAGCCTCTATTACTTCCGTCCTTTGAAGCGTCTCAATAGGCTCCCAGGTCCTTTCTGCGTATCCTTCCCACTTAACCAGAACCTCGCGGCGTTTCCCACGCCCTCGACGCTTCCAGGTAGCGGCGTCGATACTCTCTATATTCCAAGTCTCCTCGCCTTCGTCGTCTATAATCGGGGGCGGCTGTTCGTCATCT
>VYYT01000096.1:79681-90704 GCA_032988895.1 Colletotrichum kahawae | reverse complement strand
CTTGATTAATCTAGCTACGAGCGCCGGGCGCGCCTGGCTACAAAGTGGTGTGGCCGATCCCTTACGTAAAGACGGGATTCGGGCCGGGATTCGGGCCTTCGGCCCCGGGGCCGAGTTCCGTCTCGCACCTCCGGACATGTCTTTCTTCCCCGTAGATGACCTTCACAATCCATGAATCTCTATGAAAATCACGAAAGACCTCATATCCTAGCCATTGATCCCATCCTAAACTTGGAAGACGGCACATCATCTCATGTGAGCCATGACTAACCCTTTCACCAGTGGTCGACCTGGTCCCGCTCTACCCGGCCTCGCTCTACGCCACGCCATCGTCGCCACTGCACTTCCTTCAGCTCCTGCGCGACTTCTACATCAAGACCTACAACGACCCCTTCTTCGTCATGTCCCACGACGCCCAGCCCTCGTGGTACAAGCTCTTCACCTACCTCGAGGTCTTCTACCAGCTCCCCATGACGCTGTGGATGGTCTTCCGCTTCTCCCGCGGCACCGGCAGCACCCCGGGCTTTGAGCTTGCTGTGCTTGTCTTCTGTGTCGAATGCGCCTTGACGACGCTGACCTGCATCTACGACGTCTCCTACTGGGACCCCAACGTGTACAGCGAGGCCGAGAAGAATGTCTTCATCCTCAATCTGTACGGCCCTTGGGTTGTCATCCGTAAGTTGCTCCTCTTTCTTGTGTGCTTTCTTGATGCTGATGAGTGGATGAAGCCGCACTGATGGGAGTGGACATGTGCCTGCGCATTCTCAACCGCGCAAACTCCGCCGGCAAGACCAAGAAGATCCAGTAGAACAGAAAGGGGTCTCCGGGCATTTTTGGTTCCATTAGGATATCGTACATCCATGCTCGGTTAGGCCGCGCGCGTAATCCAGATGATTGATCCAAACTCCGTTTCTCCTATACGTCCATGTGTACGGTTCAGTTCTAGGCCAGAATGATTTCCCTCCCTTGCCAACCAAACGAGTAACTCCAAGCTTGTGTCGTGAAAAGGCCTTCAAAGAGCGGCGTCAAATATACATGAATCGGACCACATCATACAGCCCCTCACCATCATTGTCCAAGGCTAGGAAAGGCCTTAGTCCATACGCTTGGCAGCCTTAGAGTATCCCCAGCCATTACCAACACCGTTCAGCCCGTACCCCAGCGGCGTCGCGCCGCCGAGTCCACGCCCCCTCAGCCTCTTGGGCAGGACCACGCCGAAGAAGTATGTCCCGGCGACGAGCACACCTGCCATAAAGGAGGTGATGATGTAGAACACGGTGCTCGCGTACACGTGCCCGCCCATGCCCTGCCACTCGACGTGTCCCTCAATCTTGGGCAGGCTTGGCGTCGGAAACCACCTCACAGACAAAGTCAACGGCAGCGGGTCGCCGATGACCAGCCTCTTCGTGTGTATGCCATCCATGTGGCTCAGCGGGCTCGTGCTATACGCCGTGCCCGAGTCCAGGACGCCTGAGTCGTGCGGGCGGGTGTGGTGCTTCGGCATGCTATGGAGGAGCACGTTCATGTGCGTGCTGACGTGCAGGTGGCTGAGCTGAAGGGTGCCGGCGAGCGCGAAGACGAGAGGGATGTATTCCTGCACGTGGGGCTTCTCGCCGACGGTCTCGACGTGGGGCGCGGGGCGGGCGGGTAGGCGACATGATAGCGGCGCGTCGTTGTGGATGTAGAACTCGAGGAGGTGGAAGAAGGGGTCGGTGATCATCGAGATCGTGCAGTTCAGCTCGCCTTCGTGGCCGTACTGGAACTCGAGGGGCTTGTTCGTCTCTTCGCAGGTCGGGAAGGGGATCCATTCGATTTCGTGGTTGGAGTTTTCGACGTGTTCTCCTGTTTCGCTGCGATGAGTGTTAGCCGGACCGTCCAAGTCGAAGCGGCATCCCCGCAAGAGGAACTGATGGGCATCGTGCGCCCATTGGTACTGATGAAGGCTTGGGGAAGATCGCCAAGGGAGGTTACGCACGAGCTTCGATTCATGCACTCCACGTGGATGGGCGCGCCGTAGTGGTAGGAAGGGAGGCCATCTTCGGGGTTGGCTGCAGCTAGCCTGGACAGGCCGAGGGCGGCGCCCAGCAGGAGACGCGACAGCGAAGGCATGATGGAGATGAATCGCGAGGTTGACGTAGGGCAACCGGCAGGATTTAAGGTGTCCTAGCAAGACCGGGGCATTGCCTGACTCGGAGAGGCGTGGGTGGGCGCGACGGAGAGCGATCCGGGTCCAGCTTTCCCCGGAGCGAACTGGAGATCGTTTAGTGACAGCTGTCACTGGAGCTCTGCAGCTTGCGTATCTGCACGGGCTGATGGTAGATAAGATAACGATGGACCCGCTTATCACGAGGGATCACGTGGTGCATAGTACCCCAAGTGAGTTATGCAACTATCCAAGACAAGCTACAAGTCTTCCAACATCAATCATTCTCGGCAACATGGATCATTTTCGGCAGTTGTCCCTATGCAAACATTTTTTGCCTCAAGGCTCCTGCTCTCCAGGAGGCGCTCTTTTGTCGCTCGGTCGTTCTTTGCCCCTCGAACATCATATTCTGCCGCCTGTACTCCTGCAAGGTTCTTTGCAAAGATGAGCACCGAAAATGAACCAGCAAGCTCTACTAGGGCCCCGTACAGCATCACTCTGGAGGATCTCACCCCAACTACCTGGTCAGGGCGCCGTCTTGCCGATATAGCCTACGGCATGAAACGGTCCGGCTTCCACAGATGGGGCTTTGTTATCTTCAGAACAACATACGACGATGACAAAGCTTGGGAACGCTACCTCGAAGTGCTACAGCTCACACGGCTCCGTACCCTTCTACACGCAGGCGCTGACCTGCTGCTTGAGCAGTACATGGATTGTGAGAGACCTTCACCGCCTGTTTCTGGACACGACGTCAACGAATCTAGGGCCCGTGGTTTCTGATCGAGCTACCCTCGACGGCGCGTCCAAGGCCGACGTGCGGAAGCACTTCCAATCTTGGTGCGAGGCGCGCAGCGAGGAGCGCGACGGCCCTGGCGCCACAGGACCCAGGACTCAAGGGCTGCCGCGTTTCAAACACTGTGTCTATGTGGACCGGAAATGCCTCGACACGCTGGTCAAGTTGCCTAAGAACTACCGCGGAGCCCGGATGGACCTGTCTAACATGGTGACCGTCATCATTGATGGCGCTTTCGATAGAAGAACGCCTGGAGATGACGAGGGTTCGTATCCGGACATTGAGGGCTGCACGGAACGGTACGTGGGCTGGAGGTATGAAGAAGTTGAGATGCCGGTCGGCACGTACGAAGAGTCCCACCAATATCCCCTCAGTCATCTCGACTACAAGCGGCCACCCCTAATCTCACCAAACGGACATGATTCGATGCTAGTCTGAGCTGCACGAAGCTAACAGCTCATGACGGTCTTGTCACCTCGCATCAGCCTACTTTCGACGCCGCCTTCCCTTCCGTCACAAGGCACTCCTGCATGGTAGATGCCGGCGCCACTCTCTGGTTTATTCGTCCAGGTGCTTCTGTACGCAGAGCCGCCAACGAAGGCGTGCATTTCCCCCTCTTCCGTGAGCAATGTCGAGAGGAAGACCTCATCTGAAGCTGGCTCAAAGGGCTTGTACTCAGGTTGGGCCTACGAGGCTGTGTCGCCTATGGTGCCACCGCCATTGCGGTCTTTGCGGTACACCCTGCGGTACTAAACTTCGACACCCTCCTGTGTGATGTGGCACCGGGATGTGCTTATAGAAGTCCATAGTAAAAGGCAAGAGAGTCCTGCAAGCGTCGTGGGGACGGTCGAGGGCCTAGTTGTAAGGGGACTTGCCCGTCTTGAAGGCAACGAGCGCGTGGTCTCTAACGGGGCCGATTTGATGGGACTCGCCGTATTCGTTCCATGAGATGATCTCCACCCACTCGGGCTGTCACCAATCGACCTGCACCCAACGGTCATACCAGGCGTGGTCTCCCCGCCAGAGCCAGTTCTTGCTGAAACCCGGCATGTTGGTATAAAACCAAGGAGACACAGGCGACATATACGGCTTACCGCCCAAGAGCTCGTCATACGAGGCATCGGTATAAGTGTCTATATCATGACCACCCCAGGTCCATAAATCCCAGCTGAAAAGGCCGTCTGCGACCCCTCCGGCACGCTCCATAGCCCGCTTAGCTCCATCAGAACTCCAGTCTGGTAGGAAGAAGCAGCCTGTTTGGGCCTTGAAATCGACCCAATCTTCAGCCTGTGCGGTGCCCTCAAATGTCGATACGAAAGGCCTGCCCTCGTGGCGGAAGCGAGCCGGGCTAGCGCTGTACTTCTTCAACGTGTCAATGACGACTTGTTCCTTCCACGGGCAATTGCCGGCGTAAGAATAACTGGAAACCGAGCTGTTCAGCCTTAGCAAAGACGGCCTTGACAGACTTGTCGTTGGTTCCTTCGCCCTGCGCTATGTTGAGAGCAGAAGCATTAAGATGCGCCTAAGTTAGGAACTCGTCTCTAATTTTGCTCTGGATCACATCATATGACTGGGGATTCTTTTAAGGTAACATGAAGTGAGCGAAGACCGCTTTAGTCCTCAGTAAGAGGGTCCATGAGAGGAGTGAATTCACCAGAAAATGAAGCCTTATATTGCGTAAGGTTGAATGGCTCAACTCTCCGCGAGCTAATATATGCATAAGTATTTTGCTACGGCTATATCTTGTGATGACAAGATCCAATTCCTATAATCGACCCCATTCAGTAAGTCTCGGGAGATCAATACTTCAACTAGAACACATTGCGAAGAAGTTCTCCTCTAGGTCATTTCGTACCACCTTCTCCAGATAATCAGATGCCGTTATTGATGCTCGCACATACTTCGCCTCGTCAGCCTTACCTATACGATATAGACAATCAACTAGCTCGAGACGGTCTTGTAGAAGCTGACATGCGGAGCTGCTTCTCCAACGCTCGTCGTTGGCTTTCGCTGCTGCGTACTCCGCTGCTGCGATAGATTCTTTCAAACATACAACAGCGGCCTCGATGTCTCCAGACTCCATGAAAAACTTGTACAAATAGTATTTGGTGTGATTGTACCGTTCCAGCGTCTCGACGTTCCATTCACATTGCTGGCGACTACCGTTTGACCCGTGAAGTCTCGCAATATGCGCTTCGCAAATCTGAACAAACGCGCTCGAGGTCAATGTCAGACCGATCGCGGAGGCAATCTTCCAATTTTCCACGCTAATTACCTCCTCAGAGAACTCTCCAAAGCGCTCGGCGGTGTGGGTCAGGATGCCATCGAAGTTTTGGATGATCTCCTGGCATTTCTCCGGGTTCTTCTCGATGCCGTGGAGTCTTAGGGCCTCCATCCTCGCTTCTAGACTTGCAAGGTCATGTGTCCCCCGAATCTCGGTGTAGTAGTCAGCAGTGATATTGTGCATTTGTCGTATTATTTGAGTAAGTTGGAGGGCTCTGACGTGAGCCTGATACATGAGTCTAGCAATGATCGCGATAGGCTCTCCCATCCGCTTCACATTCAACAATCGATGAAGGTGAGACAGATAAACACTGAGCAGGGCTGCGGTGGGGATTCTGTACGGAATATCAAAGAAAAGGGCTTGATAAACGTCGATAGGCTCGCTTCGAATACTAGTTTCGAGTAGACAGAAGCATTGTCGGAAAGTCGCATTGGCTTGACCAAAGTCCCCAGCCTTGAAGAGCCGTTCAGCCATCCTGAAAAGATCGGCAACGCCATCACCTGCTGTGTGAAGTAATGACAGTTTCCCTTTCTGGCTCCACGTGGGGTCTCGTCGAGAGGTACCGTAAATGAGATCTCGTAGGCCTGCAAACAGGTCGTGCTTGGTCTTGTCGTCGGTATTAGCGTGGATTAAAATGGCTGAGATACTTGAGGCGGACAGTGTGACTTGATGTGATGCAGTGCCTCGTTCAACATGACTACTGTTGGTGGTCTGTCGGCGAGGCGGCCTTCGGCAAGTGAACTTCCCATGGGGTCTCTCCCCCGGGTGACTCGTAGCGCCTTTTGTGTTGTACTTTTTCCAATGCCACTTTATGAACTGCCTCTTATACATTGTTTCCCTGAGAAGGCATACTAATGAGACATGGGAAGATGATTTGGGAGATAGGAGTACCTTACGTTGCATAGAAAGAATGCCTTCGGGCCATGATGACTGTGATATGATTGAGTGGAAGGTTTTTGGTGAGATAAAGATCTCGGATGTCTGTCTTGTGACTTTCCCAGTCTTCGGGGGATACCGAACTCGACTTCCTCGGTTTGGAGATCCCCAATCCTTTGAGAGATCCCTCGTCCGGATTTGCTGGAATTACAAGGTCGTACATTGACAAATTGGGGGGAAGATCGTATCCTGACATTGTCCGACAGCCTGTTGAGATGTATCTCATACACTAGGTTGGACGATCTCGGACAAGTCTCTGGAAATCACCAGTGTCGTGAGTGGAGTATAGAATCTGAGAGCTCAAATGACTATTGGCATGTTAGGGCGCCTTGGCAAGTAACAAGATGTCGCAAAGTAACCGCGGCGGGACAAGTGACGTTGGTCAATTTGCAGTTGATTCTGTGGCTACGAGGGTTCATGGAAAGTAAGGCCAGTGAATCATCAAAATTGAGAGAGCCAGAAGCCGTAGAATGCTGACACCCCTCTCATCTTCTAGATGTTAGCTGATTTACTGGCGGCAATTTTAGTCCTATTGCTGGGCTATCTAACTGTTATCTGATGCCTCAGGCTGACCAACGGCCGAAAATAGCTTAGTAGCCACGCTGTTGGAATCTAGATTGCGAACAAGCGGTCTTTTTAAGTCCTTGGCATCATTGATTCGACGCCACAGCTGCTTGATGATGTGTTATCCGAAAAGGAAGAGGACCAAGTGGGGCACGGCAGCGGGATTTTAGAGGCGGCAGATTACTTTGCCAAGTTAAACTGTCTATCTGTCGGCAAAGACGAATGGTACAGCTCAGATTGAGAAAACATAGCTATTACTACATTCCAAGCTGTCCAAGGAGAGCACCTTAAACATACAAACACATAGAGACTACTTGCGAACGCCATATCGAGTTCTTTCTTGCTCTTACGGTTGACTTGTAAACTCTGCTCTATAGAGTAACCGCCAGACGCACTTTGGCCTTTATTAACTTTGGTTATTGTGGTCGCATTCAATTATTTTTGTTTGGATGGACCTCAAGTTCGCAATAGCTGTTGTGACCTCCGCAGTCTGTGCAGCAAAACAGGCATCTCGATGAAGAAAGACCATATGACGATAGGTAGGTATGCTCATTGCGGCTGTATTTCTTTCTTTTTCTTATGTTTTCTTTGGTTTGGCGTCATTACATAGACGCATGTATCACCATTCATATTGGATATTCATGTCACCAGCAATCTCGGTTCAAATTTTGATGAACTCTGTCCAGACTCCACCTCAATTGCTCGAACTTGAGCAGCTCAAACTTTACGTGATCTCCCGATCAGGTGATTTTGCAACGAACATAGAGACCTCATGGCGGTACATGTCTTTCCAAACCAAGAATTCCTTCGATACAATTTCTACGTGGGTTGTTCAATTGAGAACAACTATTTTCAGGGTTCTAGCACTTCCCATTGTTCGGATCGGCCCTAACGGTGTGTTACACGTGTCAGAAATTGCACATTCGGATGTCACGCGATGGTGTTTCTCACCTAAAACGCCAGCCGGCATTGTCCGACTGCCCGCCACTCTCACAGCCGATGATCTCACTAGCGAGTCCGTTGGCGCAGTCATCGTCGTTGAGGTCAAAGCCGGCACCCTGATTGAGATTGGTGATCTGGAATTCCCATTTCTGATCTCCGTACTGATAACAGAGGTTCTTGACCTCTCCGGATGCAAACCAGCCTTGGAAAGCCCCTTTGTTGCCATCGAAGCCTCTGCAAGCTCTCCCGGTGTGGTAAACTGCGTCGCCCTGGTTCGCCCATTTCTCTCCGTGGGTATAGCAGCCAGCTGAAACGTAAAGGATGTTGGTACATAGCACGGCAAGACTGGTGAGCTTGGAAGAGGGCTTCATGGCGTTTATTTGAACAGAATAGTAAATGAGACGTTTTGAACTCAATGTGGTCTTCGGAGCCTTTGTTGAAGCTGAGAGAGTGCAGAATAAGCAGTTAGGGGTAAAAGGGGGGAATAGCATCACTTATATACACAAATTGCCGCCGGCTACACCGGGGAGACCGACGGACCCTCGTAAGGGCGTCACTATTGTTTGCTCTCCTCGGTTGAAGACAGTCTGACAAGCTATCGGGTGCGATTATCTCAGAGCTCTTGCGTAAGGGGCCACTCATTACGGATATCTCAAGGCCAGTCAGCAATGGAACACAACGGTTCTTAAGATCCTGGAGGATTGTAACGGAACCAATCGTATGGATTCCTGAAGACCTGTATTACAAGTTCATGAACATTTGCAGGGCCGATGTAGTGCGATACGTGGCCTGGTGGAACAAAGAACTGAGGGGAACTTGTGACATGGACAGTATGCAGTCAGCCTCGGGCCCCGGAGATCATGTGGCGGTGCGAGGCATTCTGTTTGTTACACGTGCTAAGACTCACAAGGTCGCACGCATGTCATCAATGTTTGATTTGGTGCTGGACGTTCGGTTATAACAAATAGAACAGACACCGAAGAGTTAGAGAGGCCTAGATAGAAGCTCCCTGTGTGTGGCTTATCATACAGATGGTGAGGTACGACCCCCTTTTGTAGAACTTCCAAGACGAATAAAGTTTCCCTAACTATCCGGTAAAATCGTCACCCCCGTAGTTACATGGCCAAGAAAGAACGCACAGCGATTATTCGTAACGGTTACGAACTTCTCCTGATGTGTATTTGCATTGAGTTTAAGACTAATACAAGATTCGAAGCATCGAATTTTCCTGTGAATGGCCATAATCTATGTGTCTGATTAGAGCGAAGGGAGCGACACTGCCTACGTTATGTATGGTATCAACTTACCTGACCCATGATTTGTAATTGCCTTCGAAGTTTTTCACGCCATAATTACCTCGAGCTCCGGTTCCGTTGCTACATTCTGTTTCTACTCTCCATGTCGCAGAATGGATGCCAATGGCCAGAAGTTCACATTCTCCGCGAGAGCTCCATCTGCTTCGTGGTTCTTGAAGCTTTGGAGAGTATTGCGCCTGCCGCTTTGTCGTGTAGTCTTTCCATGACAAGTCTTGCCTTGACTGCCTGGCTGAGACAACGTCGACTGCGATCGCCTGGTCTGGTATTTGAACCACTCCCATTTCATGAATCGTCTCTTGTACATCCTCTGACTTCGGAATCGTTAGCCCTTGTGGGGATATTTGACATGCTACCGATTTCACTCACCTTGCACAAAACAGGTGTCTTCCTGTCATCTCTTCCATCACCATCTTGAGGTTCATGTTGTCTAGCATGTAGAGCTTGTACAGTTTATGTTTTCTGCTCTCCCAGTCTTTATCACTCGGCCTTGATGTAGAGTTCTGACGGCTTATCATCGTTGGATGTAAAGATATGTCTGGATCATAATTTTCGTAGCAGCTCTGTCTGCAAGCTGCAGGCTGTTCCTCCGTAGGATTGAGCACCGATGCCAACTCCATGTCTGATTTCCAGTTGATGCCAAACGCAATTTTCACGTAAATCTAGTATGAAGCAGTGGCTCACAGCAAGTGACTGATAGGCAAACTGATGAAGTTCAAGAAAATGAGCTTCTTCATGCCGAGAGAATTTATAGAATACTAAAAGTCCATATGAGCTGCGAGAGCGACGTTGACCTACAGCCTCAAATACGGCCAAGAAATTCGGATTTGAGTGAATTGTTCTTCAAGATCACCTGTTAGCCTCACTGAAAGCCGGGTAGACTGGCAGGGATGCTGTGCGATCCATTGGTCGATTGGCTATGCAGGTGTCCCATGCTTGTTGAGCTGCAAAGCCCCCAGCCCCAACCGCCACGTCTGGCATGGGTCGTAGTCATACGTCTCCTTGCGCTCGCATGCCTTGCCACCCCTTGTCATATCTTATTGGCGCGAGCCCCTCATCGCCCCCAAACTCACACCTGCCCGGGCCTTTTTCACGCGATGCAAATCGGCGTAGCAAGGCTTTCACCTCAATTTGATAAATGGAAAAATGCCTGAGCCAGGGCTTTGCCCTAGGACACATTGCACAAGGATGCCGCGCATTCCAGCCCCTCTTCTCTCTATCGACCCGTGCGATGTGTGCGTAACACATGAGGCTTATTCATAGAGACGAACTTATTGCTGGTGATGTGATGTTTCCGCTATTTACCAACCCTTCAGGTCCCGGGCTCTTTGACAATGACAGTGTTGTTTCTCTCACGAGGCAAAATGAATGAGGCAAGGGACTCGCCATCGTACATGTCTACATGTAATTCCATTCGCGCCGGCACTGCCCCATCGAGGTCATCTAAATCAAACGCCTTCACCAATCCCCAGGTCTAATACTTCAGGTCATTCTGACCGCGGACATGAATCTAGATATGACAAACAAGGACCTATCCTCCATATCTCTCTTTGGCCTCCTGCAGATATCTACTTGAGGAAAGCTCATGTTCCAAACTTTTCGCTGTCTCCACCTCACCAAGGTCCATCCAGTGTTGGACCAGCTGGTTTCGATAAGTCAAAGCACCCACTTTTCGACCACCCCTGCATTTCGACCACCCCAAAAATACCGCCCAGCCACCCCATTAACTACTATACCCAATTTTCAAACTATCACAACATTTTTAATCCTTCATCAATTGACATCATTTTTTTTTCAGAATACCCCTTTTATTATATAATGAAACAATACACCGAAGATGAGGTCATTCAGGCCCTTAACGACATCACAAATAGCGTATCTATTCGCACTGCCTCTAGGCGATGGGGTGTGCCACGATCAACGCTTATAAGCCGAATAAAAGGCTACCAACCAAGGCAAGAAGCATTTCAAGACCTTCAGAGGCTCTCTGCTAGCCAAGAAGCCAGCCTAGCTACTTGGGTGATTGCCCAGGCCGACCTTGGGCT
>VYYT01000096.1:0-78137 GCA_032988895.1 Colletotrichum kahawae | reverse complement strand
TAGCGAGGCTGAAAGTGATTCAGATGAATCCAGCGCATCTGAATTACCTAGCGAGGCCGAAAGTTGCATTATCGTGGCTTCCAGAGGTAGCTGATAATTGATTCAATAAAGCGGTGGTGATTGTGATAGCATCAATTCATTGTGGTCGAAATGCAGGGGTGGTCGAAAAGTGGGTGCTTTGACTTACTGACATACTCTAGGAGACAGGAACGACGTCAATTCTACATCCCCACCGAACATAGCTGTGTCAAAAAGGGTCACGCAGGAGCCGAGCTCACGAAGGCCCACTTCATGATGTCCTTCGTCGATATAGAATCTAGACAGCTCGTAATGGACCTCGCCAAGCTTCCAGAGAAGCCAAGGACTCCATTCCGGCAACGAGCTCCGTTGTAGCTCAGCCGCTGCAATGACCTGCTGGAGGAAGTTCTGGCAGCGGGCGACAAAGTCTGCAGAGTCTACGGTCTTCAGCCGCCTAGACGTTTCAATTCATCATACCTTCATCGAAATTGTAGTGTCGGAAATTTCTCCATGCTCTTCAATAGCCTCCTGGAGCAGGGCTTCAAAGCTTGCAAACACCCTTTCGCAATCAGATTGGCTTTGACCGTCAGCTCCATTGAACAGCACAGCCTCCATTCGCCGCTCAATGCTGTTGAAGTTGAAATTGTGGTGAATTGCATCATATCGATCCGCTGCGATATAATGAAGTCGTTCGATACTCTCGAGAACCTTGTCGTTATCTTCGTTGGTAATTTGCTGCATCAATAGGGCTATTTGCGCAATCGGATGGCATCGTTTCTCGGGGGTATTCAGTACGCCGTACAGATGACTCAAATAGCACTGAAGGATGTGGTGCTGCTCGTAGTCAAGAAGAACGAAGGGTATGTCGATGAAAAGCTGTCCATAAATGAAGGTATCTTCCTCTTGCGCGACTTGACCAATGTAAGCAAACGCCTTATTCAAAACCGCCGTTCCTGTAGTTGTATGATCAGTCGCGAAAAGCTCGGATGCCAGGGCTATCTGAGAGCATAAGTCCTGGCCAAATGCCGGAAGGCATTCAAATCGGGAAACTTGACCCCAAATATGATTCTTGCTAGCGGAAGCATCGATGATCTCTCTCAAGTTGCCGAAGAGCATTTCGATGCGTCGAAGGTTGTCGCTCGCATGCCAGATTCTGCTGGCGAGTGCCGGTAGCTCGTGGGAAAGTCTCGGGGAAGCGGATGAATTCCGGCTACTACCACCGCTCCGTAGAAGTTTCGGGTTTCGTCGACGTCTCTTAGTCGGACCTTGAGCCATTTCAATCTTCTCGCCATTTCTGAGCTTTTGTCGGATTTTCTTCGTGGCGTTCTTGAACCAACCCCATCTTTTAAAACAAGACTTATACATCTTTTGTCTGTGATATCAAGCATAAGCTGATGCGCAACGCACACTAAACAATTTGTGAACTTGCGTTGGAAAAAACTGCCGTTGCCCGAATATTTCCATGATTTCCCTCAGAGGAAGATTTTCAGTCATGTACAACCGGTGAAGCTCATCTTTCCGGGCTCGCCATTCTTCTTCTGTTACTTGATGTGACGATGGGTGGTCTTCGCTGCCCTCAGACGATACAGACAACGGACTACTGGCTGAAATATTCATCGACGGTAGGGTAAGGTGCTGATTCGAGGCGAGTACCGCTCCTGGGGACCGAGTTGACTCAGAGATTCTCGGGGAAATAATGAGACTGTAATCCTCCTCAACATGGAGGGGAGAGTTGCTCAATACCAGAGAAAGGGCCATAGGGCTTTCGGCGCCTTGAATGGCAACTGAAGGGATCTGTTCGTGACTCGCGAGACCATTTTCCGCAGATAAATTGCAACCATTTATAGCTATAGGTTCCATTGACGTTTCGATTCTGAGGACGTTGCATTGTGTCGAATCGTCGTGCAATAATAAGGACAATACAGAGGTGGGAGGTTTGTCGAATGTTACGACCCGAAAACAAGGGTAACAGCTGAACGACCCACTTAGACGTCGGGCGGCTGTGACAGGACATTTGTACTGCAGGATCATAGGAACATTAGGGACTTACTTAGAGACAGAAGAACTACAGTATAAGTTATATAACGATAAGAAATAAGTATAGATAAAGGATCTATAGTAAGTGTTTAGTAAGTACTAGAATAAGCGCTTATCTTACTTTAGAATAAGTGCTTATAATAACTAGAAGTAGCGCTTATAGATAGAAAAGCTTATTTAGAATTAGACTTATATATAGTATAACCTTAAGCCTAGCTTATAGTTAGACTTCTATAGCTTTTTAGTAATTAACTTTATAAATATCTTTAGATATTTTCAGCTTGCTTTTACTATAAATTACTTATTAAGTCTAAGACTAACTACTTTAGCTTCTAACTACTAATCTATAATATAGGCTTATAACTTATAACCTAAACTATAACTCTAATATATTATTACTATATATTAATCTCTAGCTTCTGTTAGTAGACCTTACTATTAGATAGCTAACTATAACATTTTAATTACTTCTATTTAGTAAGTTAACTATTATGACTACTAATAGTATAGATAATATATTAACTAATAATAACGCTTATTATATACTTATAACTTTAAGTACCTCTATAGCTAAGCTTACTACTACTATATTAACTTAACTAGTTACTCTACTACTTATAAACTAATAACTCTTTAATATACTTAACTAGCTTTAAGAAGAAAATGCTTAGCTTTATTGTTAGCTAAATACTAGCTAAGTATTAGTTACTCCTTAAGCTAAGTATTTAGAGCTAGAGCTTTTTAATAGTACTACTAAACTCTTTTAAGGATTTCTTACTAGAACTTATATATACTTATACTATTATAGTAGTTTATTCCTTATTAAAGTAGATAAAGTCTATTATATAGCTTTATTCCTTAGAAAGAATACTTTTACTTAGTTTAAACCTATTATATACAACTACTTAGAAAAGATTTATAATAATTAAGATAAAGATATTTAAGCTATCTTTAAGAAGTATAAGGAATATAAGAAATAACTTAAGAACACTTTTAGAAACCTTAATAAAGAATATATTACTAAATATAAACTTATAAACCTTATTTAAAGGAGTTCTACCAGTAAGTATACCTTTAAGTTTTACTAAATTATATCTAAACTAAAATAGAATAATAAAGCTTTTATCGCTAAGTTTTATTAAAGATTTAAAAAAGATATAAAAGATAAACTTATATATAACGATTAACTAGAAGAACTCTATATTTTTATTAATATAGCGATTAAAATTAATAACTAACTTTATAATTAACGCTTTAAATAGAAAAGATAGTAACTTTAAACCTCTAAGAAAGTAAATACTTCTAAAAAGTATACTCAGAAACTATAGTAATAAGGATAGTAAGAATAAAACACTGCTTTTAGGTATTATAGTAGACCTATAAATCTGAGTATAGTTATTGAAAATAATAATAAGAAGCCTTAGAATCTTAAGTGCTATAATTATAAGAAGATAGAATATATTACTAAAAACTATAAATAACTTAAAAAGTTCAGCTAGAAACCTATATTTAAACGAACTGAGTAAGCTAGTATAGTAACTAAGACTTCTTATATATTTTTAATATAGGCTAGAGGCTATAATAATAAATACTTTATACACTCTAGTAATAAAGAGACTATAGAATACTAGCCTACTAATAAAATCCTTATAATAGCTTTATAAGTAAATAGTAAGCTAGCTAAGAAAACTACTAAACAGCTTAACGAAATGCTTTAGGTATAATAACTTAAACTTATTAGTATACTAGCCTTATAAGCTACTAATATATAAGAACTAAAGGCTAATGATAAATAAAGACTTATATACTTATAGAGGACTAAAGCTATATACTTAGTATAGATTTAATAAGACCTTATAACCCTTTATAGTAATAAAAACTTAGTACTATAATGTTATATATAGAATAATATGAAAATATATATAGAAATCCTACTAGAATTAAGTAAATTAACTAAGAACTTAAAGAATAAGTTAAAGAAGGATCTAATAAAGAACTTAAATATTAATATAACCTCTTAACTAAGTAATAAATCCTTAGCTTTACTAGTAACTAAACCTTTAATAAAGGAGAAAGCTTACTTTATAACTTAGATAAACCTTATAATATTACTTACTAATATATTTAAGCAGAAATCGCCTATAGGTTCACCTTTAGTATAAATAATATTAGCTTTAAAAAGGAGTTTAATAATAAAGAAGAAACCTAATAACTTATTTAATACTAAGAGATTAATATAAGCTGTAATGACTAGTAATAATACTTCTATAGTATTCTAGTAAACTAGAGAAATAGAGACTATATTTTAAAACTCTATATAGAAGATTACTTAACTTTAAGAAGTGATTATTAAAACTACTAAACCCTTTTCTAGCCTTAATACTTCTTTAATAAATATAAGGAATACTTAAGAGATAAGTATAAATATTAGTTCTACTTTAGCAGATATAATAAATACTTGATTTAAAATATTTATATAGCTTCTATTATAGTTAGATAGATTATAATTATATTTAATAATAGTTTAGTAATTTTCATCTTCAGCTTATAATACCTTATAAGGTATTAGTATAATAATATTATAAAATAGGAAGAATACTGAAAGAATAAATACTTCTTATATATAACTTAAAAAGTAAAAGCTTTTAAACTTTTATAAAAAGAATTAAGCTTTTTAAAGTTTTAATTCTAAGAAAACTACTTTATAAAGGTATAATAGAAAGAAAAGCATATTACTTATTTAGAATAGTTAGAGTAGTTAAAAAACTAAACTTACTTATTAACAAAAGACTAAAATAGGTAATAATAATAAGATCTATCTATTTAGTAAACCTAAATAAAAAGGTAAATTTATAACTTATAGTTACTATCAATAATATTATAACTATTACGCTTATTAATAGTAAAGCTAAAATAAAATTTATATTACTTTAAGTAGTAAATAGATTATAACTACTATAGTAAAGAAAGAAATATATATATAAGCTTAGTAATATAGAAAGAGAATAAATCTAATATAAAGGAAAACCTATTAGAAATAAAACTATATCTCTTAAGATAAGTTATTTAGATTAAAATAAATAACTCTAATTTAATATTACTAAGCTTAATATATATAATATTATATTAGGAATACTATAGCTTAAGAAAAATAACCTATAAATAGATTAAAGAATAAGCTAACTCTATTAGAATAATAATAATCTAATCTCTAAGTAGCTTTATAGAAACTAAGCTTTAAATAGATTTAATAAGTAAAGAGTAATAAAACAATATATTTACTACTTTAAAGTAAAAGAAGCTATATTAGAATTACTAAAGATAATAGATTTTAAATAGACGAATGATTTACCTCTATTTATTCTAAAAGAATATAGAGTTTATAAGAAACTCTTTATAGCTAAACTTAAAACTAAACTACTTAAATATACTAGTTTTAATTATAAAATACTTTTTAAAGAAGGAAAGAAACTATAATTTAATAAAATCTATAGGCTTACTCTAATAGAAATAGAAGCCTTTAATAAGTACTTTAATAAAAACCTTAAGAAAGGTTATATTAGAGAATTAATATTGTTAGTAAAAAGCTTTATTCTATTTATCCTAAAGAAGAATAATAAACTATAACTATATATTAATTACTAAATACTTAATGAAATAAATAATTAAGATTTAATACCTATTACTTCTAATTAATAAGCTATAATAACTTCTTTATAATGCTAATTAGTTTATAGTATTAGATCTTAAAAATATGTATAACTTTATTAGAATAAAGAAAAAAGAAGAATAAAAGACTACTTTTAGAATATGTAAAGGATATTTCAAGTATTTTATTATATTTTTTAGTTTTATTAATACTTTAGCTATATTTTAGAATATAATTAACTAAGTTTCTAGAAAGTTTATAAATATCTTTATAGCTATCTATTTTAATAATATTCTTATCTTCTCTCTAACTTTTAAATAATATAAGGAATATATCTACTTTATATTATAAATATAATAAGTGTAAGGGGCTGGCCCCTAGGCTTGTTCAACGTAGAGGTGCCGTCGATTGACTATTCTAAGCTGAAGAAGGAGGAAAAGACTTTACAGGGATAGGCGCCTAGCAGTAGTGATATAGACCGGGGCTAGGCGGTGTACTACAGCAGAATAGTGGAACCGGCGGAGCCCGATCTCGGTAGCTGCTCCGGTAAAGCCGGAGATCTCGGCTAGGCTCTAGCTTGTGATATTACCTCCCCGCTCCCCTCTAGCGGTATGTCTATGGTACTAAAGCTAGGTCTCTATCGTGCTTTATCATAGGGCTATAACGTTATTTATAAGCCTCTATCGCTTCCGTCTTTTAGAGCGTCTCGATAAGCTCTTAGGTTCTCTCTACGTATCCTTCCTACTTAACCAGCACTTCACGGCGTCTCCTACGCCCTCGACGCTTCCAGGCGGTAGCGTCGATACTCTGTACATTCCAGGTCTCCTCGCTTTTATTATCTATAATTAGGGGCGGCTGCTCGTCGTCTAGCGTTTACCTAGGTAAAGGGTTATTACCTACACGCCTCAGGGTATCCACGTAGAAGCGTAGGTATATAGCCGTTGGCACGTTGAGCTCTACCACGTATGGTGAGATAACCTTCGTAACGGTATACTTATGGTGCAACCAATCCAGTTTCTTGCATAGCCTAGGGGACCTGTCTGTAGTGGCCTATGTGAAGCCAGACTTTATCGCCTACTTCCAGTCTCTCTGTAGGCTAGCGCTTCTTATTAGCCTGCTCTTCGTAGCGTTGCTGTGCTGAGGCAAGGGTTAACTAAGCCATATCTATCACATCCTGGAGCCTCGTTACTAGCTTACGTACTAGGTCCTCACGAAGACCTTCAGGGTCTTCTGAGCCTGCTTCCTTAATTATAATAGATTCTGGGTAGTACCTATGCTCTAGGAAGAAGCTGCTTATCCTAATAGCGCTATTATCGCAGCTACATAGCGCTAGCTGAGCTGCTGGGAGGTTAGACGCCTAGTCTTTCTGTGAGTATGTGATGTAGTTACGTAAGTAGGCCTGGATCTCTTGATTCATCCTCTCCGGGCCCCCATTAGTCTATAGGTAGTATATAGTACTGAGCTGCTGTTCTATTCCTAATAGCTTACAGAACTACCGCCAGAAGCGGCTTATCTAGTTACTCCCTCTATCGCTTATAACTGACGTAAGGATACCATGGAAGCGGAAGTAGCAGCTCAGGAATCGTTCAGCGGAGGCTTCAGCTTCCATACTTTCCATAGCCTCAAGGGTTACGCCTTTTCCTAGCCGGTCGATAATTACCCAAAGGTATCTCTCGCCCTTATCCGTAAGGGGAAGGTCGGTAATGAAATCCATAGCGAGGTCGCTTCGTATACGCTGTGGTATTAGCAGTGGTTTCAGAAGTCCTTTACGACGTTCTCTCTAAATATGACTTCGCCCACAGCCATCGCAGTTACAGCACAAGCGCCGTACATGGTGCGACTGACCAGGCCAGTAGAAACGTCTACTAACTAACGCAAGGGTATTATCCCTACCAGGGTGGCCGCTAAGCACTGAGTCGTGGGTGCTTTGAACGATACGGGTGCGTAGCGTGTTTGCATCGTTATCCAGATCTTCGTTACCTAGTACCTAAATCCGATCTCTGAATAGTAGTCGGTTGCTATTATTAATCTCGTACTCAGCGATCTGAACTTTTAGCTTAAGGCTCAGGGGGAAGCTTCTTTCTCGTTGTTTCATAGTAGTATAGGCCTGCTAGTAGACTTCGTCTTATCCTTAGGTCTGATCCTAGAGTTGCTATAGTTCTTCGTCGTTAGTAAATATAAGCATCGATAGTGCTGCCTCTATACGTTGTATACGCGCCGAGGGTAGGGTTGCTTCTGGGAGGAGCTGTAGGATTCGACCTTGTTTACGCTTATCCTCTAGAGATATAGGTATATCTTATTCACGTCTAGAGAGTATATCTAGTACTACTACTTCGCTTCCTAGCCGGTACTATATCTCGAAGTTGTACTGAGATAGTTCCTCTACCCATCGGCTTTGCTGTTCTGTAAGCTTCTGCTTCGTCATAAAGTACTTTAGGTTCTTATGGTCTAATAGGATCCTAAAGTAGCTGATACTCTATAGCTCTGCTCTCTATTCTTATAGACAGCTTATAATAGCTAGCATCTCCTTATCATATATTAGATAGTTGAACTGGGTAGCGTTAAGCTGCTGCGAGTAGTAGGCTACTATATGACGTCTACTATGCTTATCTTCCTGTGAGAGTACACCTCTAAGGGCAAAGCCTGAGCAATCAGCCTTAACATAGGTTATACGCTCAGGGTCTAGTTAATATAGAACAGGCTTAGTAGCAAAGATCCTCTTAAGCTCCTGGAATGCTACTTCTTATTCCTTACCTTAGTAGAAGGGGATACCCTTCTTTATAAGAGCTATCAGGGGTTTAGTAATCTCTGAGTATGCTAGGATGAAGATCTAGTAGTAGTTTATAAACCTGAGGAAGCTTCGGACTCCTTTAAATATCTTTAGAGCTACCTATTCCTTAATCGCTTTCAGTTTCTCAGGGTCGCAAGAGATACTAACTCCAGCTGTAATGATAAACCCTAGGTACTTAACTGTCTTCACAGAGAACGCATACTTATGAAGGTCTAAACGTAGCCCTGCTGCAGCAAGCTTATATAGTACTAGCTTAACCTTTGCTTCGTGGTCTTATTATAAGCCGTTTAAGTAGATCAGGACGTCATCTATATACGCTATTATAAAATCATCTATATACTCTCGAAGTACGCTATTGATATATCGTTGGAATATAGTGGGGTCTCCTATAAGCCTAAAGGGGATAACTAGCTATTTAAATAGCCTATATCTTATCTAGAAGGCTGTTTTATACTCCTCTCCCTACGCGATCCGGATCTTATGGAACGCTGCTACTACGTCTAGCTTAGTGCACTACTTAGTAACGCTAATAGTCTGTAGCGTCTCTCGAATCAAGGGAAGAGGGTATCGGTCGCGCTTAGTGAGTTCATTAAGAGCGCGGTAGTCAACACAAAAGCGTATCCCTCCCCCTGGTTTACGTACGAACAGTACTGGTGCTGATGCTTCTGAGCTGCTGGCGCGGATAAAGCCTTTATCTAGTAGGTCTCGTAGGGTCTTATGGAGGACGAGGAGTTCTTCTCGTGATATGCTATAGAGCGGCCCCTATGGTAGTACAGTCTCATTACCGCTACTATCCTGTTTGATAGGGATCTTATGGTCGACCCCAGGACGATGTGGTGGAAGGTTGGCGGCTTCGTCAGGTTGGAACAGCTTGTGAAACTCAGCTAGTATAGCTGGCGGGAGGAGGGCCTTTAGATCTGCCTTCTCAGTCTTCTTTATAAGAGCCTTCTATATATCTGCTAGGCTGATCGCTCGAACTTCGTATCCTTCAGTGCGTTGTTGCGCCCTCTTATAGAGCGTTACGAAAGGGGCTCCTGGGAGGAGGCGTGCAACCCTGATCTGGTGTACTCGTTCTGGCTCTTCCTCGCCTTTTAGACGTAGGTCTACGCTGCCCCTCCTATATCGTATCCGTTACGTAGTAGTATTATATAAGATATAGTTCTTCTCTATCTAAGGCTTCCTTAGGAACAGATCATCGCTAAGGCTACGTACGGTATACGCGAAGATCTTCTCATCATAACCGCACAGCTCGAGGTTAAAGACAACCACACCTGTTACTTTTATAGCGCCTATAGCGTCGCTGAAGCTGCCTAGTACCCGCTCGGAGCGGTCTACTACTAGCAGGCGGAGCTTGCGGGCCAGGTTGTGGTCGATAAGGGCGTATAAGTCGCACCCCGTGTCTATTAGGTACCCTTATGTATACGGGTAGTGATCACTGCTAACTTGCTGCTCATGCGATACTTAAACTACTTCCATTTTATGATATCACAAAGTTTAGCCTCGAACGCCCGACTTTGCGATAGAGTTACTCTTTTCCCGAGCTCTCTTCAGCCTCAGAGCTTCTTAGCTCCTCTATAGGACTCTTATCGCTGCTCTCTTCCCGCTTCTTAGCTTTCTTAACCTTCGTAGGATAGGCACGCTTCGGCTTAGGACACTATATAGCAATATAGCCGATCTGGTTGCAGTTGAAGCACTTACGGGTATCTCTCACGAGCTGCGGCAGGTCTTTAGATAAGGAGCTGTTTCGTCGGTGTCGTACCCTTACCTTCTCCTTATCCTTAGCGTGGTTAATACTAGATATCATTATATCTCCTTCTGCGTTTCGTTAGCCGGCCTGTAGCGCTTTTAGATAGGATAGGGTGCCCTTATACGCCTATTAAGGTAGGCTTTTAAGCTTGATAGCGAAGTCCTGGGCTTTAAGAAGCCATCCGTAGTAGTCGTCCTTAGGGAGTTTAACATAGATCAGGCCCCTCTTAAGACCAGTACTAAGAGCCCCTTCAAGGAAGGCTATTTTAGCCTTATCTACCTAGTTAGCGCTACTAGCCTTAGCTAGTGTTCGCTCGAACCGAGGAAAGAAGGAGGATAGGGACTGATCGTCTCGCTATCGAAGGGTTCATAGCGTGGTTACCGCGCGTAGATCTGTATTTAGGTCCTTATACGTCCGGTCGAGGTACTTCAGGAATTCTATAGAGTCTTTCTGCCCACCTGGACCTCTTGCTGTATAGAAGGTGGCTACTACCTGCTATAACCCGCTATTAAGGAAGGAGTTAATAAAGTACTAGATATCAGCATTACTACTAATATATCTTACGTCTAGCTCTATCTTATCGCGCATCTGCTAGGACTATACTACGTAGTCCTTACGCCTTCCTATAAACTTCGGAGGGTTTAGCAGGGGCTTCTTCCGCCCCTCTGCTGCTATCGTTATACCATCGCTCGTTGCTTATATAGTTATATCGGCTATAGATGGTGTCGGTACGCTGCTCGTAAGTAGCGTAGGGGTCGCTCTATCTGTTGACATAAGCCCGTTCAGAGCTGTTAAGAGCTGCGTTATCTAGTCCTGAAGAGGACGTATACTTACGTTAACTACTTCGTTAACCCTGCGGTCAATCTCTGCAGTTATCGCGTCGTTTGCGCTACCCTCTAGCGAATCCATCGTATCGCACTCGTGAGGTTTCGTATAGCGTCTTTTGTTATTGAGCTTAGAATATGTAAGGGGCTGGCCCCTAGGCTTGTTCAACGTAGAGGTGCCGTCGATTGACTATTCTAAGCTGAAGAGGAGAAGGACTTTACAGGAGTAGGCGCCTAGCTACGGAGACACGTGGTCGAGCTAGGCGGTGTGCCACGGTAGAATAGTGGATCCGGCGGAGCCGGATCTCGGTAACTGCTCCGGCAAAGCCGGAGATCTCGGCCGGGCTCTAGCCCGTGACAAACGATACGTTATATATAGATATAGCAAGGATAACATATAAGTCTATAAGCAAGAAAGGTTTCAGTGATAAGTCAGTAGCCTATAACCTCTATTATGCTATAAGAAGGCTATAAGATAAATAGGTCACTAAGGTGGAAAGCTTAAGCTTAAAGCAGACATAGGATGTGGTTTTAATCACAGATATAGTGTAGGGCACGCCGATATAGGTTCCCTATATTCATTACGGCGTTTAAGTTAGGTTTAAAGGCTATATGGGCTCCTATTACTAATTTCCTATCTTCTCTATACTCATCATCTCCGGATGTTAAGTTACACTTCGCCTTCAATTTACTTATAATTCATTTCCACTCCTTTACTTATGTGACTAACACGCGAAGGCCTAGTCCATCCAAAAGCTCTCAACATCACTATTAAGTCTGTTATCCCTTCCCTTTAGCAATTCTAAGCTCCAGTCGTTATTAGAAGAGTCGTTATTAGAAGTACTTTCTACGCTACCACGGTCGTCTCTGGTGTTGTCCGAGTTTCCGCTATCTTCAACTCCGGAATTTGCCAGCGCTTCTCAGCATCCCAACCTATTACCTTCTCTATAAACTGCCAGCTGACATGCTCTTATATCACTACAGCAGCTGAACCTACTGAAGTGCTTTCGCCGGAAACGAAAACAGTGAGAACAGTGGCAAATCTGCCCAGTCAGCTCAATCGTCTAAAGTAGGGAGTAAACATACATAGCTCCTGCTAGTAGGAGTTCCATCATCCTTAAGTTCGTCAATTAGGACAGTATGAATAGATACGAAACTGTGGAAATGATGATCACGAATACTCGAGCCATAACGCTGTCGATAACGATGCAGATTACTACCGGTGTTAGGATAAGGCCTGTGACCAGACAAAGCATAAGCGCTCAGGCGCTTTATTTGATCAGAGAGCCGGAATAGATATACAGATTCATATCATTTAACATATCGTATAGGGAACTCTGTTTCTTTCATAAGCCGACATTCTGCTTTAGAAGGCACTCATTACCTTGCAGAATCCTCAATAATATTGAATGAGTTTATCCTCCACCTAATCTTCCAGTTTTTCCATCGCGCTGTCTTTTAGGGTAGCTATAGCAGCTAGATCTGCGGTCTCTTCTAGGTACGCTGTTTCATTTCTGCTCAAGCAGCTGGTATCTTCAACCCAATTCCACAAACTTAGAACATCCCTAAGGCCTGCAGGACTTAAACTGAGTGTCCAGTGCATCTAGTCACAGAAGGAATCTAGAGGTTATCAGACTAGATCTAAAAAGAACGGTAGGTGGCATGAACCATAATCAGCTAGACACTGTTCAATCTCACGAAGAAGAGAGTAACGAGCATCATTTTTGTCGCATCAGCTTCTGCTGAGAAACATAGGTGACTCCTCATTCTCATCAAGCTAGTCCAGTTATTCTTCGAGGACAGACAGATAGTCTTGTTTCAGCAAAAGGATTCGGGCGCAGAGCCGCAGGAAACGCCTGAAAATAAAAAAGGAATCGCTGGCTGCGATGAGAGCAGCAAACCGAGGGTATCCAGCCCTATAATCCTCAACTAGGTGCATAAGCCAGAGCCTATAAGTCTTAAGGACAGTCTTACTTTTCTTTCCTTACCGTAGGTTAGTCGTCTGGCATCCCAGTTCCAAATCCACTAGGTTTTACCTATATAACAGCATTTTCCAGCCAGTGCTGAAAGATCAAAGGCACTGCATTATAGTTCGCCGTAGATACCTAACTTTACATGTGTAAAAGACGCCGATTATTCTTCGCTTTTTAAAGCTATAGCAGTAGTGTTATGTTATTTCATATCGTAGCACTACTTCAGACGTTATGCTGATGCATTTGAGGTACACATTGCTCCGACAGAGCTAATGCGGTAAGCCTACTTCAGGCAGCAATGCAGCGAGGGTTGCACACCGCATGCACTTAGCGGGGTCGACGTCAGAGGGCAAGGCATACTGCAGCTCCAAAGGGAATTACAAAAGCAAAGGCAGCTAACAACAATCGGGTAACGTCCCACACCCACTTCTCGGCACCCCCCACTTCTCGGCACCCCCACTTCTTGGCACCCCCCACTTCTCGGCACCCCAAAAATCGCTCACCGCCATGAATACCCCTCAACTTCAATCTTTAATATTTTCATCAATCTTTATTCAGTTCTCACCATACTTTATATAACGCATAATAAGGTCTCAATGCCATCATATACGGAAAATGACATTATCAATGCCCTTGAAGCGATCGCAAACGGTCAATCTATCAAAAAAGCTGCATTTGAGCATAGTGTGCCGCGATCAACACTACAATGTCGAATGAAGGGGGTGCAGACGCGAGATATAGCGTTTTCTGATCTGCAAAGACTTTCTCTAACCTAGGAAAGTCATCTGGCTGAATGGGTTCGAATTCAGGCTGCCCTAGGCCTGCCTCCAACCTATCAGCAACTTAAGGACTTTGCTGAACGTATCCTATAGGTCTATAGAGACTCCCAGCCTCTTGGAAAGAACTAGGTGCAGTCTTTTATCAAGAGAAACCTATTAGTAAGGGTCTAAAGAAGCAGATCAATCGATTCCCAGCATATCAATAGAGCTTCAACTAATGTAATCAGGCAATGGTTCAAACACCTCGCCATACCTGAGATCATAACTATCAAGGCCTCTAATCGATATAATATAGATAAGACTAGTATTCTAGAAGGTAGAGGATCAAATAGGCTTATTCTTAGATCATTAGAAACTCGTTCTATCTACAAGAAATAGCCTAGATCGCGTGCTTAGATATCTCTGATCGAGTATATCTCTGTAACTGGTAAGGCACTGCTTCCACTTATTATATATAAGGGTAAGAATGTCTAGCAGCAGTAGTTCCCTCTAGATCTGACGCCATATAAATCCTAGAAGTTCATAGCTACAGAAAACGGGTGGACTTCAGACTCTACAGCTGTCAAGTGGTTAACAGAGGTCTTTATCCCTTCAACCCAGCTAGAGGACCCCTCAGAGGTCAGATTATTGATCTTGGATGGTTATAGAAGCCACGAGACTACTGCTTTTATGTATACATGCTTCAGGAACAAGATACATGTTACGGTCAGCTATCCGACAGTAGAGTCTGCTAACAGAAGCTGGGGATTGATACGTAGTAACAGTACACTGGGGTCGTGGTCTGGGTCGTAGGTCGTAGGCTTGTAGTAGATCAAGTCTTCAGAGGCTAAGGTGATCAGTCTTAGACTTAACAAGTGATGCGTAGTGAAGGTAAGCTGAAAGTATCCTGAGGATGAATACTAAGTTGATTACTGAAGAGCTATGGAAGTCTGACCATGAGCCAGGCTTAGGGTCATACTATATACAGGTTCCGAACAGTCCCTTACGATATTAGATAGTTAGGATAGCTCATATCCAACATATCTATGGATAGCTAGGATAGTTCATATCTAACATATCTATTCTTGCCTTATATCCGTATTATTCCCGATATTACGTGACCTATACCATAGTTCCTCCGTTTCCGAGCGAGTCCCTGTTATTCCCGTGATCCTGCAGTACAAATGTCCTGTCACAGCCGCCTGACGCCCAAGTGGGTCGTCCAGCTGTTATCCTTGTTTACGGGTCGTAACAATACACTTGCTGTTCTTGCTAGCACACACGTCACACATCCTTCAGCCACTTAATCAGTCGGTTTTTAGGCCTCTTAAGGCAGTATATAAGAAGGAGCTTAGATTACTAGCTGAATGGGATGCTGGTACAGTTGTGGGCAAGAGAAATTTTGTTATATGCTATAGCAAGGCGCGTAAGGCAGCCCTGACAAGCAAGAACATCATCAGTGGCTGGAAATGGACTGGTTTATATAGCCTGTCAATATGGCCAAGCCCCTCATGAGCCCTTTGCTACTTAAGAACATATTAACCCCTGCTAAACCAGCTAGTCAGGTCTATAAAAGGCTCTCTAATAGCAAAGCAAGCGAAAAATAAGCGGCAGATATATCAGCAGTCCCTTAGTCAACCCCTAAGAAGAGAGATAAGCTTCAGGATCAGTTCAGCCTGTTTAGTAAGCTAGATAATAATAAGCATACGCAACGCCTGCTTTTTCAAAAGGTTTAGAAGGGCTTTAATAAGAAAGCATACTAATTAGCAGTAGCCCAGCGAAAGATTGAGGCACTGCAGGCAGAGGTTGATGCTAGTAAGGCCAGGAAACGGAAGAAGGTCAAGATGAGCCCAAATTCGAAGTTTGCCGATATTGAGGCTATTCAGAGGGCTCAAATCGAGGCGGGCGAACTTGAAAGTAGCACATATGAATCCAGCGAGTTAGAAAACCCTAGTGATAGCGAAAGTTGCATCGTCGTCGTATCATAATACATATAAATATTGGTTGAAGTTGATGTGTATAAATGTGAGGGCATCAAAAATGGGGTGCCCAAATGTGGGGGGTGCCCAGAAGTGGGTGTGGGACGTTACGATCCCGCCGTTGCCGGGATATCTCTATTTTCATCCTGTGCCTCAGAATGCAAAACCCCGTAGTAGGTCAATATCATCACTAGCCTCCGACATGTCATCGTCTTGACTAGAAGTTGTACTCCAGCCATCTCCATCTGTGGCGTGAGACTCGCCGTCTTCTTTCTCTTCCCATTCTTCTTCTTCTTCTTCTTTGTCGTCGTCGTCGTGGAAGTCAGAGAAGTCGGACTCGGACGCGGACTTGGAATCGGACTCGACTTGCTTTTCGCTGAAAGGCAGACGGAGAACGTCGTCAATTGAGAAAGTTTCGAGCGATGTATGCAGCGTGATAAAATCGCACACGTCTTTATCGTTGACGATAAGGCTTTTGGTTCGAAAGCATCTGATGTACTTCCATCGCGACGAGCGTAGCAGATGGCACAGCCGTGAGAAGAAGCCGTTCTAGTCACA
The DNA here is from genome assembly GCA_032988895.1 of Colletotrichum kahawae. Lineage (NCBI taxonomy): Eukaryota > Fungi > Ascomycota > Sordariomycetes > Glomerellales > Glomerellaceae > Colletotrichum > Colletotrichum kahawae. The sequence goes on along the minus strand of VYYT01000096.1, from coordinate 61,803 downwards.
TGCATTTGCTGACCAGCTGATCGACAAGTCCTGAATCTTACCAGCAGCATGAACGCAGGTGGCTAGATGTGTTGATAGAGCTTCTGGAAGCGGCGAAGTATTCAGAAACAGGTCCATGACGGATAAGTTTCCAAATATGCTAGGAGAAATTTTCTGCAGAGGATGAGTTCCACCTTGGACCACACCTTCAGTCCACTTCAAGCTGGTGATTGGCTCCTCCAACGATGGAAGTACAGTCTCGAATAAGCCGTCAGTAGTCTCGGCCGTCGATGCAGGTGTGTTGGCAGCTAAAATCGCAGCCCTGGCGATGCAGGCAGCTCTTTCTCCGAGAGATGCAACTCGAGAATGATTGATTGGTTGAAACGTGACGGCAGTGAGGTTGGGTAATCTTTTGAACAGAGCGAGTAGAGTTGTCTTGAGATCTGCCTCGAAATGTTGGCCAGTTGACGTATTGTTTATTCTCACGAGAGTCTTGAAATGCAGGAGGTAGGTTTCCTCTGTGCTCGACAGAATGGATGACCAAGGATGAATTTCATGTGCTTGTTCGCTGCTGAAGAGTGCGCGAATTCGGTCTCCCGATACGGTTTCGTCAAAGATGGTCTCTTTGACGAATGGTCGTATGCATTCGTTGTAACATATTCGAGTAAGCTTGTCCAGGTCTTCTGTCAACATGGAAAATGAGATACAGCGAAACAATCTGGGTCTAGAGAGATCGCGTAGCGTTGTACAGGTGAGATGGACATTTCGAAGATCGTCCCAGGGAAGAAATATGACGATAAGCTGGAGTAGTTCGGGAGGCAGAATGAGGAGGCTCTGTACAAGAGACATGTTTAATACGAGGTTGATGAGGAACTAGGAATACGTTGGGAATGGCGTTTGTTTGAAAGGGAAGGTTATCAAATGAAAGGGAGCGACAGGTAGCAACATTTATCACACTGATCGGTGAAACTTTGCGACAGTTATTCACCAAGCTGAGCCCTCGTATTCAGGGGTTCAGCTGACCAGAATTTCGTAGCCTGGACCATGCTGAGAATGTGTACGAATCTAGCCAAACAGGGCGAAGTCACCATTGATCCACCCTGTTGGTGTGACGGTTTTTGGTCATTAGCTCAGGAAATGAAGCAATCTCCAAAAGGAAATAAGCTCAGCTTAACCCCATGAGACTTGCAGCTAGGGGTTGAGCTAGACGCATCTGTCAAAGAAATGGTATCATGACCGGGCTAAATGAGTTTATCTGGAAGCCGACATATCTTTGTTCTATTAGTAACGTTCGAAAGGTTCAGGCATCTTGCGATCTAGAAAGATATCACCCGACCAGCTGCTATTCGAACTCGACAGGCTCAACAAAAGGGCTTTTTCCAGCTGAATTGTTACATCTTGCAGGGCTTGTTTGAAGAGAGAACATGTCCTTTGTTCTGCAGAAGAAGCGTCCGCCTCCTGCGGTGATGAGTGAATACCGGTTCAAATGAACAGCGCGTTTGGTGCTCGTTTCTTTTTCCCTGCTAATCGACAAGGTGAGTGGAGAACTAGACCTGCTGTCTAAAATGAGATCTCCTATAGCTATTGACGAGTTCCATCATGACGAATTTGTCTGCTCGAAGATTGTTTGCCTGGCACCCCCGAATTTCGCACTCGTCCACGCGCCAGTGATTGTACCAAACATGGCAGGCAAGGCGGAGTCAATCCCTGAGAGATGCGCTGAGGCGTTCACGCTGCGGCACAGCGTTGCGAGATGCAGAAGCAACGAGGCCACCGGAATGTATCCCGGACAATCATCAGAGATCCGACTGTTTGACTAGGGTGACATGGGTTACCCCTGAATTTGTCGACCACCAGCCACCGAGTTAAAAGGAGACAAGAAATAGTATTGTTTCCAGATAGAAATTGTGACGGCGTGAAAAATCGCCTTGGCTGAATGCAATTTCGGCTTCGACGCCACGCGAGCTGCAAAAATAGAATGCTGCCCGTATACTGCCTCATATTGCCCAGCATGGGCCTTCCGCAGCAACGACCTACGAATGTAAGGCGTAGGCATGATCATTAACATGATCGGAGTAATCCTACTCACGTCACTTGATGTTGAAACACTATCCGTCTTCAAAGTCGCCGCTGCCGGCTGGTTTCTCGGTATCTCTGGGGTTGCTTTCGCCATGATGTGGCCGGGCCGGGAAGTGGTCGAACTCTCGTCAGCTCAAAGTAACACAGCAAGGTGCGTGAGTCTTCATCCTTCGGTGTTTTGAATGTTTAAATGAGCTGGTGTGAACTGAATATATTCAAGTTATCTGCATGAGGAAGCAAACATCGTACCAAAGTCCAGAGACTTGCGAGTTTACCCCTCAACAGGGTGCGGTCCTGCCGGCCCCGCATCTGCGGGCTGATCTTTCATGTCATTTGTATTGATACTCTTCATAAAAGCCCTCACCGCGTCATCTACCTGAAAGATACGTCTCAACCCGGATGCATCGGCCCCTACCACCTTCAGGCCGGAGAGACTCCGTGCTCGACTCAGCGCCACGTATGCCTGTCCGTGCTCGAACATGCGTGAAAGATCAACAACGACGCGGTCAAGACTGAGACTCTGGCTTTTGTGAATCGTCATGGCCCAGCCTTGCGTCAGGGGGATCTGTGTTCGTGACAAGTAGCTGTAAGGCGACTGATCGCCGTACCCGATGACAGCGCAATCGGGACCGATGACCTCTTCCTCGCCATTGGCGAACCCGACTTTGGGGACTACAGTGTGTCAGCAAAGGTGTCAAGCCAAGGGCCCGCTGCGGGGAGACGTGTTGCTTACACATGTCCTTGGTGCTCCATGCGCTTTTGAGATAATCCACGATGCGGCAGTATCTCTCCGTCGCAGCGCGATAGCCGTCGTAGTCATCTTGGTAGTTCTGCAGCGACGGTGGTCGTGGCTCTTGGATGGTGTCGCTGGGTACGAACCCTATGACGACGCCCTGCCGCCCGTTGCAAAGACCGCGGTCTAGATCAACCTGGGATGGCGTCAGTCTGTAGCTGGAGAGTCGGAGTCAGGCTGCGAAACATACGTTGGCGAGCAGTATGATGGGCGTGTCCACCTTCAGCTGCAGTTCTCGAGGGTAGCGGTGCTCGTCAAGGCGGTCGAGGGGCTGCCGTGTCTCCCCTCTGGCGAGAGTACAAGCATCGGCAGCTTTGTACTCGTGAACATGGCCAGGGATCTTGACGAACTCTTCAAGGTTGCGCTGATCGACCTGCTCCCGGGTGGACTTAAGCGCAGTCCCGGTCTCGGCTTCGGCGTGGTGGGCGAGGAGAAGGTTTGCGTCGGCATCACCGAGATGCTGGCCGAGCCGGCATTTTTGGAGGACTTTGATGAACGCCTCATCCGACTGACGGTGGATTTTCGTCAACCGCACGCACTTAAAGTTGCATCTTTTCCATTCGGGGGCCTTGAATGCCCATTTGTCCCGATCTTCAAATGCGTCGCCATGGCCGTCGGGGCAAGTCCACTGGTCCTTGGATTTGTTCATTTTCTTACCGCAGTGTAGGCAGTACCCGAACGGCTTGACGGGCGGCAACTGGCAAAAGTCCCCAACCACGATGATCTGAACGCCCCCAAACGGGCTCCAGTTATCTCGGATGCCGCACATGACACGGCTGAGTCGCTCAAAGAACTGGTTCTCGACCATGCTGATTTCGTCGATGATGAGGACTTTCGTGTTCCAGTATCGCTTGAAGATATATTGACCATGTGCCTTTTTGATAACGCTACCACGACCATCCAGGGGCTTCTTCGCGTCCTCGGGTGCCCAACCGGCGTAGTTGTGGGTGGTTCTACCGCCGATGTTGATGGAGGCCTGACCGGTGGGCGCGAGGAGGTGTACTGCCTGGCCCGTGTCTTGGTAGCGGGCAGCGAGCGTTCTGTGAAGGGCCCTGACCACAACAGACTTTCCGCATCCGCCGGACCTTCAGTCACGCAGTCAGCCAGCGAGGTATTTGGGGCGACTTGTCAGAGCATACCCCGTGATGAACAGGTTGTGGCCCTGCATGGCAAGGTCGATTGCATTCTGCTGTTCCGGGCAGAGGGGAGGGTCCCCAGGTATGTGTAAGGGCTGTCTTTCCTGGCCCTCACCGCCTGCCACTCCGGGTTGGTCCCCTCCGTCGTCAACCGGGCCATCGACGGCTGCAGTCTCAAGCGCGGGGCTGGGGTGCGGGTGGCTTCGTATGATTGCGGGACGGTCGCGGTCTGGAGTGTCGCGATGGGAGAGGGCCGGTGAAGAAGCCACCGCTCGCGGAACGTCGCTAGCTTCTGCTGTCGACGTAGGATGGCTCCGTGAGACTTCCTTGATCAACTCGTCTCGAAGTTTGCCCTCCTGATGCATATTAGACGAGCCCTCCCCAGAGTGGGTGACTCACGGCCTCTTGGAACGTCCTTGTGCCCTCGACTTTGTGGACACGCGTCAGCAGAATGTCTCTGAGCGCGGCTTGCGTCTGCTAGACATACAGCGGGCACCTGAAAACCCCGACGTTTGCGCCATGCATTGGGGCCAGCTTGTGAATATCCCGCACTTTCTTCCTTTCCACACGACGTAGTACGTCTTGCCCTTCGACTTGCTCGGCAGATTTGGGTTGATGCCTCGCGTGTATTCATCCATCAGGCGCTCCACCTCGGCAAGGATCAGACTCTCAGAGTCAGCGGACGAGGAGCGTTTATCTCGAATTTGCAATGGCCCATGCCATGCCTGTGGCTCTGCGCCTCCGTCTTGGGAGGTCGACATCGTGTTCGTCGCAGCGTGGACGGGGTCGCCGGTGTGCACGACCGGTGGGGTTCGTCGTTGCCGTCGCGTCGCTAGCTGCTCCGGACGCGACTCTGCGCTTGGGTCTGCCACTGTGTCGGGTGCTTTTGCGAGCGCAAACGGAGGTCAGCGTTGATTGCAACGGGTCTTACCACCTGGAGGCCTTACCCAGATGCTGTCGGCACGGCGACCGGGGCGGGTCGTTGATGTGCGTGCTGCTCCGCGACCGCGGCGGACGTCGTGTGGGTGCGGAGAAGACGGGCGGGGGATGGCCCGCCAGCCGCCGTGGGGCAACACGTCGCGCCGCCTCCACAAGAGTACTGGATACCTTTGGCATACCAGCTGCCTGCCCCGGCGCGACGCGGGCCACTCGATATAGCGCTGTCCTGGCTAATGAGCACGGCGCAATGTCGCTTCAGGCACGCGCAGCGGCAAGGGTCGCAGAGTGGTGCTTCGCGAGAGGCAGTCCACTCTCGCAGTTGGCAGCCCCTCAGACCCAGAGCTGCCAGGCGGACCCTCAGCCGCGGGTATCCTTGCTGGCGGCAGCGGACCCGTACGGTGCGGGACGGGAGGAGCAGCGTCAACAGACCACCAGGACGGCCCTGGCATGAGGGTCGGAACCAGGACCCACCGCTGAAGTGGCGATAACCCACGGTTGGCACACGGTCTTGTGGCTGGGGCGTGCGCCCTCGCACTGACGAGCGTTTGTTGCCCCACACCAGCGGTTTGTTCTGCCCGCCACGTTGCGGCGGGAGCCAGGATCTAGCTAGCAGGAAGGCGGGGTTGGGCGGGGACATCGTTCTTGAGTCTGAAGCAGCGGGGCCACGATCCATCTCACGGCGGACGTCCCAACACAGTTCACAAGCAACCGTCCTAGCAACTCGATTCAATATGGCTGATGCACGTGGAGGACGCGGTCAGGCTCGAGGAGGGCGTGGCGGTGGTGATCGTGGTGGTCGCGGCGGTCGCGGCGGCAGCTTCTCCGGTGGTAGAGGCGGCGACCGCGGAGGCCGTCGAGGTGGCTCCCGTGGGGACGGCGGCGGTTTCAGAGGGGACCGTGGTGGACGTGGCGGCCGTGGCGGCAGCTTTGGTGGAGGAGGCAGCGACCGCGGCGGCTTTGGAGGAGACGGCGGTGGACGCGTGGGCGGCTTCGGCAGAGGAGGCAGAGGCGATGGCGGTCGTGGACGAGGGGCCCGCGGCGGCTTCGCTCCTCGCCGTGACGCATTCGAAGGCGAGACCTACACCTTTTATGGGTACGTTTGTTGCTGCTCTACGTGATGATCTCGACAATGACACCCTTCAGACAGGGCTCGGCCATACCGCAACCTGACACTGACGTGACCAACCTCGAGAACGCCATCATCGAGAGGCACCGATCCGCAGACCAGACTCTCGTCAAGAAGATGGGCAGCATGAAGCTCACCGACTCGACCGTCTCTCACATGCCCCGTCGGCCGGCCTACGGGACCAAAGGGAGGCAGATCATCGTCTGGGCCAACTACTTCCGCATGACCATCAAGCCCTCGGTCCTGTACCGGTACAACCTCGAGGTCCGCAAGGGCGAGAATGCAGAGGAACCGGCGGACGACCCCAAGGGCAGACGAAAGGGCAAGGCGCAGGGCGGAGGCGGAGGCGCTGGCGGCGGCAACGAGCCCCCTACTAGTGTCCCGAAGCGCAAGCTCAAGATCATCCTGCAGCACGCCCTCGCAGAGCTGCAACGTCTTGAGCCGAAGGCCGTACTGGCAACCGAGTTCAAGTCCCAGCTCGTCTCGCTCAACAGGCTGCAGCTCGCCAAGAACCCTATCGTCGTCAAATTCAAGAACGAAAGCGCCACGCGCGAGGAGCTTTATAACGTCAAGATCGTTAGTGAGACTGAGGCCCTGTTGGCTGCTATGGCCCAGTACCTCCGAGACATGGTCGACCCCAGCGATCCTAACGATGCGCATTTCCCGCACTTCGAGACGTCCGTTAATGCCCTAGATGTCGTTCTCAGCCACAGCCCACATGCGAACGATGAGGTTGCTGCTGTCGGTAAGGGCTGCTTCTTCCTGTGTGGTTCTGGGGCTACCTTGGCGCCGCTCGGCCAGAAGGCCCCCCTCACGGCCATCAGAGGATTTTTTCAGAGCGTCCGGCTGGCAACCAGCAGGACCTTGCTGAATATCAACATCACTCACAGCGTCTTTAAGACTGATATGCTTATTAGCAACCTTTACAGGTGGTCTGAGGTCGACATATTTAGCACTAGCAATATCAACGCGCACCAGACCGCTTATATAAGGTTGCGTGCTTTATCTAAGTTCCTCGCTAAAACCTATATAACTGTCTAGTTTCGCACTGCTAACAGCAAAGAAGTCACAGCTAAGAAAGCTATTCACAGCCTTGCGTGCACGCGAGACCTCACAAGACCTCCCCTCAGAAGCACTGTCCTTTTCTCTGAAGGCTTCGTCTATAGCGGCCTGCAGGAGGTTTGTTTCCAGCTAGATCCTACAGAAGGCTAAACTAAGGTCTTAAGCAATAAGCAGCCTGGTATCTACTCCGTCGCACAATACTGGCAATAGAAGTATAGGCAGGCACCAGACAAGAGCCTGCTCCTGGTCAACCTCAGCACCACTTCTAAGCCTATATTCTTCCCAGCAGAGCGGTGCACCATTATTGCCAGCTAAGCTGTCTGTTCCAAGCTTTCTAGAGATGAGACCACAGCGATACTTAACTTTGCCTGTCGCTCTCCCTTTGCTAACACTGTCTCACTTAAGCGTAATAGCGTAGCAGCATTAAGCCTTAATAAGCTGATACTAAAGAATTTCAGCATCACTATAGATAAGAGGCTGTTAACTGTTATCGCCTGTGAACTTCCACTACCTGTTATAACATATACTAATAATAAAGTTCTTCACACTTGCAGCAGCTTGTGGAATTTGAGCGGTGTCAAATTCGCTAAGGTGGGCCTGAAGATCACTAACTGGAACTGGGTCTGTATTATAGAAGGCCTAACCTTAAGAACACCTACTAAAGAAGTTGCGCAGTCCGTTCAGCAGTTCGTGCAGTTTCTAAATGGAAGTGGAGTTGCAATTAACATCCAGGCTCCAAACACCCCTTATGAAATCGTGGTTCGCTGTGGCATAGCTATTGAGGACATCAGAAGAGCATTTGCAGCTATAGCTGACCACACTACGAAGGCGAAGGGCGGCACTAAAGGCTTCTTCCTGCTTATCATTCTGCCTAAGCAGAACACCACGCTCTATAGTGCCGTTAAGTCTCTCGCTAACGTCCAGTTTAGTTTTCACAGCGTATGCTCCGTGGAGAGTACATTCCTCAAGAACAGTCCCCAAACTTTCGCCAACATCAGCCTCAAGTGGAACCTTAACAATAGCAGCAACAACCACGCCGTTAAGGACACTATCAACATCGTCACGTCAGGCAAGGCTATGATCGTTAGATACAACGTCATGCATCCTACAAACATGCCTGACGACAGAAGCGCAGCGCTCAGTCTTATCGGAATAGTTGCCAGTGTGGATAAAGACCTCAGACAGTGGCCAGCTGTCGCATAGGAGCAGCCCTCCTGCTAAGAGATGCTCAGGGACGAGTTAACAGCGCACTTCAAGTCTCGCTTGCTGTTATAGCGTCAGCGCAACTAGAATAAACTCCCTAAGTTCATCATTATCTACTATAACAGCGTCTCAGAAAGCCAGTTCACCTAAGTCCTTAAGGTTAAGCTTCTTATAATCTGCAAGGCGTGTGACCAGCTTTATCCGCCTAAGCAGCATCTAAAGCTAGCCATCATCGTGTCAGTTAAGCGTCATTAGATACGATTTTACCCTTCATCTGAACAGAACATAGACATGAAGTCGCGCAACATTAAGAACGGCATGGTTATTAACTGCAGCGTCACTCAGGCGCACACCTAGGACTTCTTCCTGACTGCCTATACAGCTCTCAAGAGGACTGCACGCCCAGCTCACTACACCGTCATCATAGACGAGATCTTCAGGGAGAAGTACGGTGTTAGCGCCTCTGCTGCGGATCGGTTGGAGAAGCTCACCCACAATATATGCTACCTCTTCGGCCGCGCCACCAAAGCGGTCAGCATTTGCCCACCGGCGTATTATGCTGACATCGTGTGTGAACGAGCTCGCCTCCATCGTCCTCATTTATTTGATGTTTCGGACGCAGCGTCTACGACCACAGGCGCGTCTCAGACTGCCACGCTATCGAACGCCGTCCAGGTGCATCCGAACCTGAGGGACATGATGTACTATATCTGAGGGGGCATGCAGAATGCGGAGATGTGACGGGCTATCCTATGGCAAGTGGACGGCAGAAAGGCAGAACGAAATCCGTACTTCAGTGATTATATCGTTTAGAACATTGACTTTGAGTCCAGGGTCCTCATTGTGACACATAGTTGCCAAACGCCGAGACGATGTCGCCCTACGTACAGAGTGTTGTTCGTGCAGGAAACGCCGGTGACAGCAATGATCAAACATCCCATCCATCGCCTGCGGCATCATCATCAATTCCAACACCAGGCTCCATGACCTCCCCCACTCTGGAGACGGCCTGACGGATGAACTTGCCGTCAGGCTTCAGAGCCGCGTACATGTCTGGCACAACGCTGACGGGGACCTGACCACGCCGGGCCCTTGACTTGATGAACTGCAGCTGTATACCAGCCATGCGCCATACAAGTTTTGGTTTCTGATACCAACACTTGAAAGAAGTGCTGGCACGAAGCAAAGCCCAAGTGGAGTGCTCTTCAGATGCATAAGATGGTTCCAACCATGTCATGACCGCAGGGCTAAGCTCTGCGTCCGCCCGAGGTCGGATGGCGCACCACTCTTTGAAAATTTCGACCATCAGGCCTGGGCGCTGACTTTCATCTGTGACTGGGACCACGCTGCTGTCCCACTTCGTTTTGATCATTTCCAAGTCCTCTCTCATGTTCGCCAAGACTTTCTTCACCACCGGATCCGTCGACGCCAACTTTGCCAAGTCCTTGTACGGGACAACCAGATCACCGTCCCAATACTCCGCCGTCTGGGCCCCGTTATTTTCTTCGCATGGCGTCAGGAGTGCTACCTCGCGGCTAGAACCAGGACTCAAATTCATTGCCTGGGAGAGTTTGCGTAGTTCCTCCTCAACAGCGGGTTTGGCAACCTTGAATTTCAGGAAATCGATGATGTGAACAGGGTCCTCTCTGCTCGTCCAGGACTTTCGTTCATACGCCGTTTCTCCCACCATACGGACCTGACAGCTGCTCAGGAGTTTGTCTCGGAACCTTTGCCAGTCGCCTGCTGTAAACTGTAACCCCTGCTTCGATTGGTCCACCAGACTCCCAAGAAGTGTGCTCAGCCATAGGGCCTGCTCGTTATCAACGTCGTTCATGATGTAACAGAGACGTTCCTTGAATTTCGTGACGGTTCCTAAGAATTTGGGCTGCGTTTCAAAGGCAATGCTGCGTGTAATCATTGCCGAAGCCGCCGAGGACTTGCCGACCTGTCGAGTGAGGTCTCCGAATGACGCCCCATCCTTCCTGAGAAACCCAGAAAGGTCCGGCCTTGTCGGGACATTCGCATTCTCGAAGTTAGACACAATGGTGGGTTCCCAACACACCCACGCCCTGTCTCCGTCATAGTCGCCGCCCGAAAGCTTGTCGGCAAGCGCAACGTCTCCCTTCGCCGGAAACACGATGATGTCTTTCAGTGCGCGCAGCTCCGGCTTAAAGACGGCTTTGACTCGCTGGATATCGCTGACCAGATGTGCCGGGGATCGGGCGACAAGAACATCGCGCCCGTGCAGCATGGAGTCCGAGAAGCTTTCGGTTCGAAATGGGGACGAGAAGCATACGTGCACCTCGTTTTCTTCCAGAATGCCCCAGAAGTCGACCACCATGTACAGGTACGCCGAATCAGGGACCCTAATGCTCATTCTTTTCAGCAGACTTTCACATTTCTTGTGCCGAAGCCCCCATGTTATGTCCTGCATGAACTTCTGCTTGGTAGGCTCGAACCCCCCATCGACGAGATAGTTGAGCTGTTCTTCTTCGGAGTCCGGGAGGCCAGCCAGGAACGGCACGTCGCCATGGGCCAAACGCCGCCTCCTAGCGTGAGCGTTTTCGTTTACCCATTGCCGAAACTGCAACGGATGCTTGATTGCGTTTTTCTGGGCTTCGGTTTCGTCGCTGAGCTGATGTAGAAGATTGTCTCCTACTACTTTTCTCATCCTTTGCTTGTCTTTGGCACGGTCTTCGAGAATAGGAAGAAACTGAAGATTGAGGTTTGCGGATCGAGGCTCTGCAACGAAGTCCTTGATTTCGAGGGTCCGGTGTTCCTGGTGGAGTAAGTCGCAATTCCATTTTCTTTGCGAGGGCCATGTCTCTATCCAAATATCGCTCCCGGTGTCTTCAATGTCGATGATCCACATGCCTTTGGCAGAACCGAGACGACCCTGAATGGCGGAGGGTATGTCGCTCAATCCAAGGACGTCCTTGACTTTTCGGGCAAGAGACAGCGACATGCGACCAACGCCATCGTTCATCACTTGTCCGATTGGTGATACGACATCTTGCTGCATATGTCGTATCTGATCTTGATCTAGGACAGCCACTGCGGTCGTTTTGCTGAGTCCAAGCTGGATGCGGGCGAACAGCTTAAGATAAGGTTGGTCTTCGTTGCGATCCAATTGCAGGAGCCAATCGAGCATCTCCCGAACCTCCAGCTTCTGGCGCGGCTCTCCAGAAACGTTCCTGAGCCAGGGAAACGGAGAATAAGCGGCAGCAAAGTCGCTCCCATCTTCAGCAAAATAAGTCAACGTTGTCTGAGAGATGGCCTTCGGCTGTGGACCAAGAAGCACGCTGGCCTGGGGTACCTTTCGCCCCGAATCTCTCGCATAAAAAGCCCGCCACTGCCTGCCGGCGAGACGATGCGAACAAGACGAAAGCCAGCGGATGACTTCTTCGGACTTGTCAGAATCGTTAATGGGAGCGGTCCATGAGCTCGGTGATGGGATCGCCAGACCAAGAAATCGGTCAGACCCGAAGCGACGGTACAGGCGGCATCCTTTGTCTAGAACGGCTGGTTTCATCACCAGAGAGAAGATCGGGCCAGAGCAGACATTCTTTGTTTGAACAAGAGAAGCCGCGAAAGTGACATGCTGCCCCTGGAGAGACTCGAAGCCTCGCAGACCTGTCGCCCAAGCATCAGGCGCAGGCCTCCCAGGAAAAACTTTCGTGCCGAACGAGGGGTGCTCTTTAAGGGCGCGGCACATGGTGTCGTAATCATCCCACGTTCCATCATAAGACATGGTTAAATTGCCAAGGTTGACACCGCAGTGCAGCGCAATGCGAGTGACCTCCCAGGCAATAGCGAAAGGAGCCCGCGTGAGCCAGGACGGGAAGATTGCTGCGGCCGTTATCATCAATACAGAAGTCCAGGAGAAGACGTCTGACAGCAGGAGTCACGCCGTATGGAACTTCCGGAAGACTCACGCCAGGTAGCATCAAGTCGGGACCGCAGGTCGACGACTGGCGCTGGTGTCTGTGAGGGCTTGGAAATCGGTTCGTACAAGCTTGGGTCGTCTATGCCCGATACCTCAGAGTAAGTGGTCAATGCGCCGGGAGAAGCGTCCCCAGGGAAAGATGCACAGCCGGGCGGATGGCCATGATTGCTCAAATGCGCGCCAACTCCAAGCTCTCTGGAGGAGACATCGTAGCTGTGCGAGTGAGATGAGGACGGAGGAGCATGTTCTTGCTCAGGAACGGTCCTCTGAGTACCGGGGATCTCTTTTGCAGATGAGTCTACTGGGACGGACTTCGCAGTGCCCGGCGGCGTGACGCAAGTAGTGGCACCAGTGCTTTCTGGTGTCAGCACACACGTCGTCATCGAGGGATGAGAGACGATCACGCCGGCTGATGCGGGCTGGAAGGGGTTAGCAGATTGCGAAAAGCCAACTTCGTTGTCCTCAGCGCTTGGTGTGTCGCCGGTGGTCTCGACTGCCCTTTTGAGTACATTAATGAGCGTCAACTGCAATCGCAACAGCTCGCCTGGAGAATGGGCCTTCGGTGGTGTTGCTGTTGCAGCGGTCATATCATATGGCTGGCATGGGCGAATCCAGTCTTCGCTGATTGCAAGGGCCTCCCAGAGGAAGGATCGCAAGATCTTGTCGAGAACAAAGACGTTGCGATGGTAGTGATGAATGGCGTATTTCAGTATAGCGACGCTGCGGGCAAACTGAGCATCGCATTGAGCACGGCTCGATACTAGAGAGCTTGTGGACGTGGTGTCGGGAATCTCGATGGCGAGATTGTATTTGCTGTTTAGTTCGCGGATGGTTGTGATGACTTTTTCCGGGATCGTATCGTTTTGCGGGGCCATGATGGATGGAATTGCAAGGAAAACGCAACCAGTGGTTCTCTGGCCCAGTGACGAACACCTGCTTGGGCGATCAATCTCTTTGGACGGCGTATGCGTTCAGGAAAAGGAACAGGGGAGGCGCTGTCGAACGAGAGAAAGGTTGTCGAAGCATGTAGCATTACATAGTAGGAATCACACATCTAATTACCGGAGTCACAATCGTCGGAGCACACCGACAGGGACGGGAGAGAGACACATCCCTTTAACCCCGTAAAGTGCCATTCTAGCGTGCTTTTACCGGCGAGTGGAGCCGCGAGCAGCCTTCCCTCTTAAGTAATCCTGGCAGTTATGCTAGTATCTGAGAGACTTGTCGGTTGCTTACCGAAAAGTTATCAGCTTAACTCCCTGACGGTCGCCAATTACTGCCAAGTCGCGCTTAAATGGAGCATCTCGGGGTCAAGGGGATGGATCATGGGATGAGCGGGTGCATCAGGTGGCGCCAGCGCTCCTATAGAATACGGAGGACGCGGCCAAAAGTATTCGTACATACAGGGATCCTAAAAGCCGTGCTAATCACAGCTTCAGTCGCACGCTCTACACTGTAGATAATCGCCCCTTTTTAGGCTAGTCTCCATCAATAAAGCTGCTTATCTCGCTTATATAAGCGGCTAGAGCCAATCAGAAAAGGTAGATAGCCCTTATCTAGGACCGGCTATAATTTGAGGTCCACTATAGATTAGATAAGTAACCGAACTTACTGTAACAGGGGGATATATACGAATACTTTTAGCCGCGTCCTCCGTAGGGCAAGAGTGCCGTGGGGAACCACTCGAGATTCTTTAAGAGACCTATACAGCAATTCATTTGAATCGCTGCCACCCCTTCAGCAGGCGACACACTCTCTATTACAATACTATAGAACGAGGGCTTAACGGACAGCTCATCTGTAACCCTTAGCAGTAGATGCAGGGGCCTAGGCTGCGGGCGGTCTAATGCCCGGGCGCCATTCCCAGGCGCTATTCGTGGGCCACTTCTATGACCCTGTCGGATGCAGTGCTCCACCAGCCAGCAAATTATAAAGCACAGGCCCGCTATTTCCTGACAAAGCAAATAATTGCTCTTAACTTGCCACAGTCTGTAGATGCGTCATTACAGTAAATAAGAGCTTGTTCAGCTGACCCTTCGCTTCCGAACACGCGTGCGAGGTACGCAACAGGCTTCACCAGGTGTGAATCTCATCAGCTCGTGCCTGGGCGGTGTGAAATTCCATCGGACACGGAATGGCAGTTTACGATTGTACCCTCCAGGTACTGAAGAGCAGTCGCTATCAAAGTTGAGTTGCGATCGCGAGAAATGACTTGCTGCTAATTTTTATTTCCTTGCAATGTACTACATATACGGCCCCCGATCCTGTGAAAGTTGCCCGTCATTGACTTCAATTCTAGCTCTATCAAATATCGGCCTCTCTAACGATTTGTAGCGTGCACAGTTAGGGGAAATGAACATGGAGGAAAGCAGTTATTCCGCCCGTTCTGCGGCTTCTTCCGTTTGGGGGTCCGATACAGCGCAGCTGGCTTCCAGCACGACAGAAACTCACATGCCAGCGGGAATTCCAATGGCCATACTGTGCTTGATATTGCGTTCGCAAATGGTCGCATGACTTTTCCGGGATCGTATCAGTGTGCACTCGTCGCAATCATAGCCCCAATCCTGAGGCGGTGCAGGTTATATAACGCTCACCGCGACAACTTTTGTCGCAACGGCGATACGCCCAGCCGAACAGCGGAGAGAGCCTAATCAGTAAGGAACGTCCCCACTCAAGCCCTTCCTTGCCGCTGCCTGCACATCTCGAGGTTCACGGTGCACCTACCATATTGTTTCCAGAGTGGTGGCCGCCTCGCAGGTCGTTTCGCGGAACAGGAGCCATTCCCATAGTGTGCAACATAGCCACAGGATGTCCCTATCGAGCTTCCAGCGCTGTGCAATGGCTTCCTGCGGAGGCTCCGGAAATTAGTCGAGGCGTTCGCTAGAAGGAATGGAGAGCTTGAGGCATCGGGTACGGTGGCCGGTAAGCGGCGGCATGTTGCTTCCTCACTCGCCCTTGGAACACGGAACCGCTCGCGATGAGCGGAACGACCATCCGCCAACTTCAGCTCCTGGGTGCCGTACCCTAGAAGGCTCCGCTTCATCAGTAGCTCAGTCGATCAACTTGCTCAGCAGTGATCCACGCAACGTGGCGAGCATTACATGAAATGGCTATTAATCAAGTCAACAATTCGGCATGTCTACAGACCCGACGGCCAAAGTTTCCGCCTGATGCTTCAAACGACACCACATCTGGTCAACAAACTCCCAACAGCGCCATTAGACTATAACCCTAAATCTTATTATTTTACTTTGTTATCTTATTTATATATATATAATAAAACTTCTATATAATAATAATATTTTTCTCTCCCTCTAAAATTAAATCTTTAACTAGGCACACTCACAAGTTCCATTCAAGAACACACGTGTCTATTACTTCACTAACTATTCTCTACGTCGAGAAAATCGCAAAACCAAGGTCCGAATTGTCTACAAATACAGCTCAAGTCTACCACTGAGAGCTTTATAGCCTCTTGCTAGCTTCCATCCGCCCCAAGTAGGCCGCATATCCGACCACTCCAGCCACAAGTAAACGAGACGTCACTCTTCCAATCAATCGTCGGGAAATAGTCTTCGTCCTTTTCCATTAGAATCACCGAAATGATGTCGTCGGAATCAATAACTTTCAACTGAAAGCCTAGCTAATGTCAGCTTTCAAACGGAGCGAAGAGCGGAAGCTGCCATACATGTCTTATCTGCAATTTGCTGGACGGCATCGAGAAAATGATCCAAAGTAGGGGTAGCCAGAGTATTAACATGCGTGATGAACATTCCACTCTCAAGTTTGTACTGATATGAGGGCAAGCCAGGACAGAAACTCAACACGTAGACGTCGCTATGCAACTTGCCCCTCTGTCGTCTGACCGCAAGGTGCGGCGCTTAGAGATACACGCCGCAGGAACTAATGACTCGACTAGTCTCAATATCCTTAGCGGCTAGTGTGGCAATGTCGACCTTGGTCACCTTGCGATCGCGAAAAACGACTGCGCCGACGTTTCCATCATCAAAACTGATGGTGAGGTCCAACATGCTCTTAATAGGCCTGTCACCTAGCTTCAGCAGAATGTCGCCCTCCCTCAGGCCTTCAGTCTCTGCCTGATTCTCAAGAAGTTTTTTGCACACAAGGAAATGGTGCCAGTCGGTCAGATTGCCTTCAACATCTGCCTAGAATAACTCCTCAGCAAGGCCTCTATCTCTAGCCTCCGCCAATTAAAATTTAGCGAAATTCAGCGGGAAGGATTCTCAGTTTCGTTAAGCCCTCGGCCTGGATATGCGCAAGGGCTTACTGCACGGCAGCCACAGAGAGCCCGAAGTGATGCCTTATGGACTTTATAATATCCGACAAGTCCTTGCCAAAAAACGTAAGCCACAAAGCCTGAACAACCCCATCATCAGAAACAAGCACGCCACTTCCGCAAGCTTGACCCAGAGGGGTGTCTATGTTGATAACATCGATGTTAGTGGCATAGTAGGTTAGATTTCGAGACGTGGACCTAAGTGTAGCAGCATGAATCGAGGTGATCTTGGTTTGGGCATAGACAACCTTCTTTTAGGGAGTGTAGCCTAAGAAAAATACAGTGTCTCCTTGCAATGGGCAGTTGCCGCTCAAGACTGCAGTCTCAATAGAGCCACGAATGAGGTTCGGGTTAAATCTGAGAATAGCGAAGTTGTCGAAAGGATGCAAGAAAACAACCTTAGACTTCATAGTGACTGATCTGGCGACGACGATGGATGGATCGCATGCGGTATGAGGCACAACTGCTCTTGAAACAACGATAAGGCCTAGGTTGGCGTCAATCACCAGCCCTATACCCCAGAAATTATCGTCTAGGGCGTGGTCTAACGCAGGAGTTAGGGCTATAGCGCATTCAACGCGCACAAAGCTCTTCAGGACCCGGGCGATGTCACCGTCGATGCCGGTGATTTCCATGAACGATACCGCTCTGGGAGATAGTAAGGGGTACTCAATTAGGTCTGCTCGAGGCTCAACGTCCCACTCGCCTGTTAAGTCGTTCCTGATTCATATCTCCAATTCAGGATTCCAATGTCTGTCAACAGTGAAAGTCATGGTTATCAGACTTTCTACATTGTGTAGTTCTCGATAGGCAAGGGGGACGGTGGTCCTATCGGCAATGCCCTCAACAACCTCAAGAAACTCGCTCAAGTTCGAAGTTTTAGTGTTGCCTACGCTGTCAATAAGAGAACTTCCAAAATCCTTCCAGTGAGGGGCTGCAAACACTCCTCAGCAAGCTATACCATGATGTTGTGCTTGCTGATAGGATAGCGTATGGAAATTGAATCTAGAGAAGGAAATAAAGCGGTCGGGTGTGATATCCTGCAGATCTCCAACTTGAACGTCCACTGATATGTCCTCGCCGCTCTGTTGGATCTGTAGGCAAATCAACTTCCCGACGTGCGAGTTAAGGACGGTTTCCAACTCGATGAAATCAAGTACCACCGCTCCATTCACCTCCAGAAGTATATCACCCTCCTCGACCTGGTGGTGACACAGCCTATGAGGAAGTATTCGTTGCGCAACAAGCATATTGTTGTTTTCAGGGAACGATTTCTGCATAACGTCCTCAGCTTCGTTAGTGAGTCCTAAGCGCTTGCATTGGTTGAAGGGCTTGAGCTGGAACAGGCATTAGATATCGCCTTAAGCGACTAGAAGACCCCTCTGAAGGCACTCTAAAGCTTTTAAGGGTAGGTCTAGAGGAAGAAAGTAATCTGTTGAGGCGCCTTTAGCCACCCTAGCAGCGAGAGCAATAGCGTATCTATCTGCGTTGATTACTAGGCTTCCTGAGCTGCCACGAACAGCTGAAGCTGAAGCCTGATAGTAGCATGTGTTGAAGTCGAAGTATCTAAAGCTATACTTAGGAGCCTTTCGATCAACACAGCTGATGTAACCAGACAGTATGCTCATCTGTTCTCCAGCATTATTGCTGAGAAGTCTGATCTCAATATTAACTCTAAGCTACCGTTAGCATTCGATCGTTTAGCACCCAGTAAGGAAGCAACGCTTACTTTTGGCAAGTTCCAGGCGAAGTTCTAGAGCTCTCAAATCCATGTTCTTAACCGCTGAGGGGTTAAATTGGAGAAATCCGAAGTCGTGAACTGGGTCACAGTAGATAGGCTTGACTTTCACTTCTTCGTGGTTGCAAAGGACCATGTATCCGCGAAATAGGCCAGGTCCAACAACGTGACGATTCGTCAGTACGTATCTATTAATAAGTCAGCAATCAATGCGTGCACGAGCTCTGCAAAGCGCGAAATAGAGCGGCAGTAGTTACCCTTTCTCCATATCTACCACGAAGCCTGTTGCCTGAGCAGCGCCAGCCTCCACAGTGTTAAAGTTGCAGGGGTGACAGTAGTAGATAGAGACAACGCTCTGCGTAACAGACTTAATAACATTCTCCCATCTAGAGATCGAGGCGGCACTGTTTGAGACGTAATTAGACATCTCGAGAGATGGAAGAAAAGGTTTAGGGTTTTCGAGGAAAGGCGGATGAATGCTGGAACTATATGGTTGAGATAGCGCTGGTTAGCTATAAAGGAAGACAGTCTGATATAAACACCTATCTGTATTCTAAGACTACCCTCTAATAAGCATCCAGCAAGGCTGGAATACTAATAAAGCGCTACATAGGATTGGACCTATACACAAGCGACATAATCAGTGCGCTTCGCCACCTCAGGTCTAACTATATGTATAAGCTAAAGGAACATACAGGTTGTTTCAAGCGAAGCCTGCTTAGAGCCTGTGAAACAGCCAGCCGCATTTCCATTCCATGCTGGTTTGAGTGACATGTAAGTGATATCTCAGCTGAAATAGAGTGTGACCTCACGTTAGTCTAGGCTTCACCGCTGGTTGTTAGATAAGCTGCGCAATACCCCTGAGACCAAGATGACTCGTTTGCTCTGTGATCCTAGCGAGCCTCATTAGGAAAGCTAGCGTGCGTTAGAGGTGGCAGTCTGACCGGTCCATAGCCTTGTAATCTGTGCAGTACTTTGGACGTGATGGCCTCAATCTCATTTCATCCAGCTTTAACCTCACACCCTAGGAATATCATCACAGGTATAGCATAATTAGATTGACCAGTGTTAACTGAAACGGCCGAGGCTTCCTGCGAGCAGGTCAGCGAACCAGACGACAAGCGCTTACTTTGTTGATTAGAAACGATTCAGCAGACGCTCAGGAGACTGTTAGCCTCAAGGCAGGCGTCTAGAGACTTCTCAGAATTATCGCACTGATAGGTGCTAGATCTCCAGCTGCCACTTCCACCAGACGTCCGTGAGTAGGTTCTTACACTGCAGCGACTAGCTTGATAATTTACTAACCCATATATTCAGTTGCATGCTAGGACCACGTCTGATTATTGCAACTGAGCAGAGTGTGGCGGCCTACACATGTAATTTGATTGGTCATTCCCGGCCCCACCGGCACAAGAAGTTCTCAACCCAGCTGGCGTGTCGCAAGACTTGTACCCTCGCAACGAAAGCAGCCACGCCCATCCCCCCTGAGTCAACTATCCATGTCACCTCGCTGGCGTCCGGGGCAGAGGAGTGTGCATACACCCTGGCCGTGCAACTCAGCGAGAGATTTTCTAGGAGCGCCATTCCAACCCTTGTTTGCAGGGGCCTTGTAGGCCAAACGAACAGCAGGGCCTTCCACACAGTACGCAGTACATCCACACTAGCGCCACCCCTGCAGACCGCACCTCGCGCATATACATCTCGGAGTCGCAGGCAAGCCGCCGCACTGCCGCCTAGTAGCGCGTCGAGGCCCCCAGGTGGAGTCGTAGGCCTCCTAGCCGGCCGCAGCCTCGTCCCCAGATGTGGAAGCCGGGCCGGGGCAGGGTTTGCTGCCGGGTATAGCCCTGTGAAGGAATGCGCGCCTGCAGCCGATAGTCAACATGCCTTGGCGTCGCCAGGTGCCAAGATCGTCGAACATGCTGTAGGGCCCAGCTGGAGGTCGGAACAACACACTCAAGTGCGAGGCGTGCATGAGCTGGGCCGCACCAACGTCACGATGCTGGCCGGACAGGGCCTCTGGAGTTAGTAGCAAGGCAGGCCAGTAGTAGATATATGCAACAGCAAGCTCGCCAACCTCCCTGAGGGGCTGGCTGCATGATGAGGGCCAGAACTAGCTGTAACATAGAGGTGCTGAGGTTAGAGGCTGGTCGGTTTCGTCGCATATAGCGCATATGCACCATACAGCAGGAGGTACAGACGAACCTAGCGGCAGTCAAGTGGCTTCTGGCATATCCCCACTAAAGACGATAGCATTTGCTTCGTTATCTGTGACTGTCACCCCCTCCCCAACCATTCACCCCTCGAAGTGGTGCTAGTTCACCTCGTCTAGCTGTGCAAGAAGCCTATCGCCTAGCAGAAGGTATGCCTAATTTTCACAGCAATACTTCTGCAGCCACTATCTTCATAGGTAGGCTCATGCAGCTCAATTATATTTAGTGGCAGATGTTGACCGAGAGAAGGTCGGGATAGCGCCTAATATCAGCACACATTGCGGCATATCGGCGAGAACCGCCTGCCTAGCCCTTTAGCGCCAGCCAACACCATCCTCAGGCTCCCGCCGTCACCATCCGCTGTCCTCAGTCCTCTGCATATCTAGACTAGACGAGTGACAGCCTGGCAAAGCCAACGAGACCACAGCAGCCCCTCGTCAGTTCCACAGGCTTCCCATCACAACTTATAAAGCTTAACATAAATGCTTAATTAAAGCCGTTCACTTATGTCCCTTTACGACAAGGTGCTTCCGCCGAGGAAACAGATGCCACCCAATACAGAAACTCTCGCGTCAGCCGCAGACGCCAGGGTTTGAGCGTACCCATAAGAACGCGGACTGTGACCTCTGAACTATATAAGTGGTGGAGCGCTCGCTGCTATAACCTAGACGTACTGCGTAGCCAGCTCCGCTCTAGCTGCACCCTAATGCCTTGCAGCTTCTCCTTCCAATACGCTCCTAGTAAGTATCATCCGCTCCACTATATCCCACCTGGCGACCAGCTTATCTGCCTAGTTAATTGCCTAGCTCGTCCGCAGTAAGGTACAAACGATTCAAAGCCAAGTACATCGCTCAGTAGGACAGTAGAGCACATAGCTTAACCGCAAAGCCATCACAAAGGTTAGAACCACATCCCCAAATCCCTGCAGTTGCATCTAATTAGATACAAAGCTGAGCAGAGTGTTCCCTCCAGCGCTCATATATGTGGGGGGGGGGGGGGGGGCGTCCGACACGCAGGCTTCTTACACTTCACCAATCATAATTCACTACAGAACAACTCAATTCTTCAAGTTAGCCAAAAATTTAGCGCTTTATTGATCCATGCACAAACACGGCCGTTGTTCATCTCTTGCCGAAGAGGCATACATCCCAACTTGCCAGGTACACTAGGTCAGATGCTTAACTGAAGGAGCCATCCAACTAGACGACGCCAACCTCCCCTTTAGTTACCACAATTCACTCCCAACCGTTCTCGCAATCATAGCCAATCGCTTTAGAGCCTTCTCAATCGCTAATAGCGCATCCTAGCCTCCTGTCATCTTCAAAGGGGATTTTAGCCGCATATATAAGGAACAGACGGAACATACGTGAAGTGGCTTAATTAATCTAGCTATAAGCGCTGTGAAATGCGCAACTTGTTCACACCTTACACTCTTCGACCAGATTATGTTTAATATAAAGTCTCTGCTATAAGTCTACAAACTGTTCTGTAAACTGAAAGTCTTACTTAATAATCTCCAACTAAAACCCATTCATCCATTTCGTTTCAGCCCTAATCACTTCACGAAGCCATGCATCCTAACTTTCTTTTCTTCTCCCTAGATATAGAGGGTTTATTAGATCCTCTTCCTAAATTCTTTAATCTGAGGCCTCTTAAGCAGATCTCAGAGGATTTCAAGTAGGTTATCTTCCTCCTTCTTACTTTCTAGCAGATAGCGACAGACCACTTAAACGTCATAAACCGTCATAGCATATCCATTTCAAGCCAGGGTTAATGCTATAGGAAAGTTATAGCTATCTAGTGACAACCAAAACAAGTAACTTCGGTCGCCCGCGTCAGCCAAAGTTTCATCGTTTTATTGCAGAATGTATTCAGCTAAGCGACTTCAGTCATCTTCATCCTACCTTCTGCAAGCAGCATATGCAAGCCATTCCAAGGGCGGCAAATCTTTAGAGACTTATAGTTTGAATTCAAACAGCAGCTGAAGCATTAGCAGAGAATTATGGTGGATAGCCTAGCAGGCGCAGCGAAGGTTAATACAAGCTCCCGCTTAAGCAAGCCGTCTCATAATATGCACATATCAACAAGATGCAGCTATCTCGATACATATTTAGCTCGTAGGATCATCCTCATCGTCTAGAATAGACTTCAAATATATATTCTCCTCCTTGTCTGCACCGCAGGCCAGCAGAAGTTTAACGAGGTTATTAAGGCTAGAGTAACAAGCCAGGTGAAGAAGCGTGCAGGTGTATCATGTCGTCTCATCCCCATACCTTTAGGCTTTGCCGCCAACGTATTTATGCGGTTTGAGCAAAGTTCCGCGTATGTCAAATCGAGTGTTCGCTTGCGCTAGGGACATCTGATGCACAAGTTTAAGAACACAATCAGCAGCTTCATGACTAGCATCCATAAACGCTTATTCTTTCCACACAGTACGGTATATAAACTGTGCAGTATAAAGCTTCCTCAATCGATGACTGGCGTAAGAGAAGATACGATGAGTCGACGCAAGTCTGCAAAGATCTCTCGCGCCGTGGATTTCGTCGCACACCATGACGATAACGTATAGGGGCAGGTTCAAGAAAGGAACCATTGTTGGACGGTTGCAATAAGAGAAGAGGAATAGGAGGTAACAAAAGACTTTCGGCGTGTCCCAGGAGGGATACGTTCACTTTATATAGCGCTCATCTACCGTAGGGCCTTGAATTCGTCGCAAAAGCACTCAGCTAATTGCCCACCGCATTGTATCACATAGGTAGGTTGTGAGAGGGCATCCAGAGCCCCTGTTTCTCTCCCGTGAGATTGCGCGACTTAGCAGGCCTCTGAGGACAACATCCGCACCAGCACCCTGCAGCTGCAAGAGCTTAGTGAATACCCTTCAAACTTCTCACATTCGTTCCAATGCGCAGTGTTCAGCACATTTCAAAGGGCCCATGTCACTGTTTCAAGCCGATAATAAGAATAAATTAATGAAACTCCTATACGCTATTCACTTCTACTGTCTTGTAGATAATACAGGCCCGTCTTTTCTGCTCTTCAGCTTTCGCGCGCCGTTCTAGAATGCGGTCCAATCCGGCTCAGTCAATGTCCCCAGTGCCACGCGCTCCCAATACTCTATCGAACATTTTACATAGGCCCTCGAAGCTCCTTTCAGACACTTTCTCAGAAACACAAGCACAGGCGAATGCTTCCACGTTGAAGTCCTCACAGGTATCACCACTATAACTGGCGAAGCCAGCTTACGCTAGAGCTAGCGCTGCAGAGCAGTCAAAAGCCACTAAAAAAGATTGACGAACCTAATCCAGTCCTTGCTATTGATGACTTTGTACACGAAATGCGGTATGCGCATGTTGACCAGCTCCAGTTGACTCTTTTTATCCTGGCGGTAAATGGGCTAGTGCGTGCCCCAACCGATTTTAGCTCCAGCGCAAAGAAGTTGCTTAACGACGGCAAATTGTTTTTGAGATGCAGCTAGGTAAACAGGCATAATAATTGACTCACTTTAGAGTAGACCTCCACAAGCATCAAATCCGAACAATATGATCTGCTACTTAAGATGACTGCTAGGTATTGCTCGTCTCAGTTTAGGCATAGCTTTCCAATCTTACATAGCTTTTAGGCCCCTCCTTCCTGCTCCTCCGTTCGCATGCGCTGTCGCATGCCCTTTATTAATCCTGACTCAGTCGAAGGTAGACACTTTGATTGACTTAATTCAGAGCAAAACTCTGCATCCAATGTCTTGCGTAATCTTTAGACCTTCTAGGCCTGCTCCTCTGTTCGCATGCGCTATCCTTCTATTGCAGCTATAAATATGCTCCTTTTAACGCCGCGCGTTTTCCTGAACACCCTGAGAATGCTGACTAAATTCTTAAAACCTTCACCCTAGTTTCAGAGAGAATAAAGACAAGCCCTAATGAAGCTGTTAATATCCTTATTGAGATCGAAACGACTAGCGAATCCAGCCTCCGTAAGTAATAGTGCTGTCAGGTTGTCATTAGTATCTAAGGCTAACTCGAAGTAGGGTGTGCGGTTATCAACCTTTATCGCATCGCTACAACTCTCTATTGCATCGTTATAACACTTAATCGCATTATGAACACAGCAGTTCGTTATAACGCTAGCTAGAGCTGCTATGCTGTTCTTTATCTCTGATTTCAGTTTACAGCACTAATGCTATTTAGTACTAATGTAATCGAAAGGAACGATGAGGTCTTCTTTAGATAAAGGCTAGGCTTAGGCTGAAAGTATTTAGCTGAGAATCTGTGGTGATTCGCGTTATATAGCCTAATAAATACCTTTACCCACCTGAGCACTAGCTTTGATGAGGCGGAACACCACATCCTAATGTTCTTACAATGCGGCAAGATAAAGAGGTGTGGTCTTCTCTATATCAGTCATCAACAAGCTGTTTTAATCGCACTTAAGAACCACATTCTTATCTGCGCTCTGCTCCAGCGCGAATTCTATAACCTTATGAAGGCTAGAGCTAGATAAAGAAGGGTGCCCTTCATCTTCAGTGAGTTTTAGCCTAACTTATCGCTAGCGAATTTAGGATGAAAAATGATTTCTGCCTTGAAATTAAGTTGTTCTTTGATTGCAATAGTGGAGGCAGGGTTGATGATACTAAGGGCTTAGGGGGCTGCTGACTTATTGATACCTTGCACGATCGGTCCCTACCCCTAGATGAAGTGCTGACACTAAGTAATAGGCGTAAGTTAATGATGTTATAGAAGTAGACTGGCGAACGTGGCATATACAGCAGCAGCACTAAGCTTGTCTTCTTTAGCGATAAGGTTTCCAACAATCATCCGAGCAAGTTCATTTAGTAGATTTTGTAAGCGCATTTTAGGGGATTTTGCGCAGGCAGCAAGGTGAGAGAGAATGAACTGTGGTGCGTGGTTACTTAGGCGTTTCAGAAAGGTCTGCCTAAGCCGTGAAAGTGGCGGCAACCTGGAGTTTAATACCCAGGTGTTACGGTCAGCTATCCGACAGTAGGGTCTGCTAACAGAAGCTGGGGATTGATACGTTGTAACAGTACACTGGGTCGTAGGTCGTAGGCTGTGTCGTAGATCGGTAGTCAGAGGCTAAGGTGATCAGTCTTAGACTCAACAAGTATTCGCAGTGAAGGTAAGCTGAAAGTATCCTGAGGATGAATACTAAGTTGATTGCTGAAGAGCTATGGAAGTCTGACCATGAGCTAGGCTCAGGGTCATACTATATACAAGTCCTGAACAGTACCTTTTGTCTTGTTACCGTTCCTAATCCTGACGGGGTCCGTTCCTTGATCATACGGGACCTATATATGCTAAGGACAGCCTCCGTATTCTTGGCGTACGGATCTAATCTCTTATCTTATCACCATATAACTTATACTATAGTTCTTTCGTTCCCGAGCAAGTCCCTGTTATTCCTGTGATCCTGCAGTATAAATGTCCTATCACAGCCGCCCGACGCCTAAGTGGGTCGTTCAGCTGTTATCCTTGTTTACGGGTCGTAACACCAGGGGCGTTAGTCAGCTACGTCAAGCGCTAAACCGGGGTTCTAGCGTTAGCCTGCCATACGCTTTGACCTCCGGGTACCAATCGGAGTCCCCACCTCTGCTATCCATTTGACGACCGCAACTATGTACGCCTTTTAGTGCTGCTGATCAACAGGGAATTTTGACGAATAAGGCCTACTCAGAGAGTGCCCAGTTAACAAATCGAGTAACCAATCACAGCCCAATCACCGTTATCCCAGGAACAGCTCGTCGCCGAGGTCAAAGGCATATACGCTGGTCTCGTTATGGTGGAGAGCAAATGCATTGAGGTCGACCATGCTCAGAGCTCCACGACGCAGTCGAGCCCGAAGATGAACAACGAGCAGTGGCAGGCATTGATCGCGCTCCACCGAACGCTGCTGCATGAGCATCACGACTTCTTCCTGGCATCGCAGCACCCGTCAGCCAGCCCTGCGCTGAGGCGGTTGGCGAGCAAGTACGCGATGCCGGCGCGTATGTGGCGGCAGGGGCATCCACTCATTCCTCGAGCTTCTGCGGCACCGTCTGACTGCGTCTCTCGAGCACATGCTCAACTTCATCTATTTGGCTTACTCGATGATGGCGTTGCTGTGCGAGACGGTGCCGACGTTTGAGGATACCTGGATCAAGTGCTTGGGCGATCTTGGGAGATATCGGTACGTTATGCTGCAAGATACTTGAGCAAAAGCTTACCCTTGCAGGATGGCCATCGAAGACGACGACCTGAAGGACCGCGAAGTTTGGACATCCGTCAGCAGGCACTGGTACTCGAAAGCAAGCGACAAGGCGCCCACGACGGGACGACTGTACCACCATCTCGCCATCCTTGCGCGGCCTAATGCGCTCCAGCAGCTGTTCTACTACTCGAAGAGTCTATGTGTCCCGATCCCCTTTCTTTCGGCCCGCGAGAGCATCATGACTCTGTTTGAGCCTCACCTCAACGGATCGCCCACACGCCTTCAGGAGATGGATGCCGCCTTTGTCCGAGCTCACGGTATCCTGTTCTCTGGGCGCAACCAAGAGCAACTGGCACCCTCCGTGGACTAGTTCATCGATAGTCTGGACAACCACATTGGGCGAACCACGCGACGATGGATGGAGAGCGGCTACCATATCGGCGTCGCGCTTGGCTGCTCTCTCCTCGAGTACGGCAGCGAATCTAACGTAATCATGCGAATAATCAAGTCAGGAGCACGCGCCGACGAACCAGATACGGCAATGCAAGGCGTCGAAGCCGCCGCTCCATCCCAGAAGTTTCTTGATGCTCTTGACTTCGCCTGCCGCACGCACGATGTCGTCTTTGGCCGCTTCGGCGACCCCAACGTCATCCCGTACCTTCATGTCACCCTGTCCTTCCTCTACCATCTCACAAAATTCCCCGCCGCCATGGCTCATATCGAGTCCAAGATCCCCTGGAAGCTCATCTCGCTCATGCTCAACACCCTGATCGGCACTTGCACACGTTTTGACAAGATCGAGAACGAGGCCTTTCCCCGAAACGAGAAAGAAAGCCCACGCCCACTACCCGACGACTTCGCCCAGCGTGGCCTTCTCTGGGTTGAGAAGTACTACCCCGCCGACTGGTTCACCGCCGCGAAGATCGACGACGAGGAGAAGTATTTTGAATTGGCGTCCATGATGGAAGAGAGGCAGGGCCGGTGTCTCTGGCTGGGAAATCGCCTAGCATCATCAAGCGCGTGGCTGACGTACGACAAGACCTTGAGGCAGTTCAGTGTCGCACCACGGTATGCTATTGAGATTGCCAACCTGCCGACAGATTTGTACACAGGTAGTGATGCACCGATACAGCCCGATGGAGGGGTGGCAAGAAACGGCGCCGATGTGGACATGCGGGATGCGTAGGCGCTTTGTCAGCTTGAGTTGGAGGATGTGGCTGCATGTTGTAGATTCATCAGAGAGCGGCATGGGTCAGCGGAGTTAGGCGTCTATTTTGGCATAATACACTGGTCTCGCAGCCATGAGAAAGTGTCCAGATTCGTGGTCCAAGGAGCCTCCAGTGCCTGCTCGTTCAGTGATGGCCGGCCAAAAGCTTCCGCCCAATTCGCAGGATGGCCATGGCGGGCGTCCACGACCCTGAGTCCAGGCCTCCACAGGCCAGTCGCCGCCACATGGCACAATGATTGGCCGTGTGACTTGGATCGTCTGCGGTCCATTCGTTGCGCTCTCATGTTGTCATGAGACGAAAATGGCTTTCTTCTCGAGACACGACGTCCCTACGTGGGTGGGCGACAAACGCTGTTGGCGTCCATGCGGAGCCGTGGAGCCAGATTCAACCACGACGGCAGGGGGCGTGTCCGACGAGAGCGACGCCAACCAGGGCAGGCACCAACAGGCCGTGTGGGTGGCCGAAAAGGCCGCGGCCGCTGGCGCGGGTGGTGTGGGACAGCTGGGTGTGTCGCTTGGATGCTGCATGGCCTCCCCGCTGCAACGAGAGGGTGTGGGTCGCAGCAGAAAGTGGACGGCCCAGCTGCTGTGTCCCAACAGAGATGCGAGGACGTTGGGCTGCAGAGGAAACCCCTGGGTACGCGACTGGCCCGCGCGCGGCGGTGGAGACGACGACCGGGGCTCGATCTGCTGCGGGCTGTGACGGACGCCCCACCTCGGGGGATCGCCCAGGCTCCGCAGCTTCGTCCACGACGCGCGCAGCGTCCGGCTAGGTGCGGTCTTCGGCGGCAGAAGGTCCTGCTGCTGGTGATGTGTCAGGAAAAAGCAACGACGCGGTTTCGACGACGCGGTTTCGACGACGCGGTTTCGAGGATGACGGCGGCGACGAAAAGGAACCGCCGCCAGACTCATCGACCGACTCTGACTTTCAAACACCGGCGATGCGTGCATGATGGCCTCCGTTGGACTTCCACCGCCCAGCTCGGCTGAACAACAGGCGCGAGATTTGGGTATGCCCGGCAGTGTGTACCCCTATCGATCGGCGACGAAGCATCCTGGGATTGGAGCTCCGGCGACCGCTGGACCAAAGTAAGCAGACGTCCATGATGGACCCCTTCAATCACTGACTCAACGCAGCACGCCCGATGCCACAACGCTCCCGAATGCGCAGCCCACCTCCGTGCGGCCTGCTGAGCTCCATGGAACCTCGCAGCACCCTCGATACGTCAGGATCGCCATCGAAGGCGACGTAGAGGCCTATCTGGCAACCGTTCAGCCTAGAGCGCCTCCTTCGACCGTAGCAGCATCAAAGGTTGACGGCTCGATATCTATCTATGTGTTACGACCGCTACAGTTGGTCCCTGTAGGATTGTAACTATATAGTGCAGAACAGGGGATACTGACAACGGATTTGTCATTACCGAAGCTTTTGCTTTGTGCCAGAGTGGTTGCCCTGCCTGCTCGTAACACTATGGTGGCGACGACATCTAAACGGGCTGGGTAGACGATTACTTCGGCCTGACTGATGGCGGAACGCCCTACGGTCACGGCGTTGGCTGGCTGTCGCAGGAGGCCGACATGATGGAGAGTCCTCAGTGGCCCCGGAAATTTGTTTGTTCGTGGTGTTCCGAGTGGTGGAATGTGGCACATTGGCCACAGGGCAGGACGTTGAAAGGTACCCGCACGATAGGCCTCGATGCCGCTGCCCCGAGCGGCGCGTCCTTGGGCTTCACCCGCCCGCTGCTGACCATGGTAGGGCACCACAGCGCTCATCGCAGAACGATTCCCTGGCTGACGCCGATGACGATATATAGCAGTCCTACCTGGATCACGACCACCCCGCGGCATAACCGTGTGTTCGTGGGCTTTGCCAGCAAGCCCGGGACTTACTGTGCCCGACTGCTGCGATGGTAATGTCGCCAAGTTACCCTCGGACTGGCTGGGCGTATCAAGGACCACGGCTGCCTGTCGAAAACGGATCGGGCCGTCTCCTCACGTCTGATGAATTTATTCAACGATTTAGACTCCCGGGGACAGATACCCATGTCACAATCTGTTCGGACTGTTCTGCTTCCAGAGGAAGCCATGCGAGACTTGATGGGTCGCAAAGTGAGGTCGTCAATGACTTTCTGATCGCGGTTTTTCGACCTGCCCACCGCATCGTATGCAGCCAGCCAGAGAAAATACAGAAATGAATCTCCATCATTCTCCATTGTCCAGAGACACAGCTGTATCGACCTCATCTTCGCGCCAGGTCGCGAACCATTGGGCCACGCCAAGACCACAGGAGGCTCCCAGCCCCCGTTGCCGAATCCTCCGCAAATGTCTTGTATCCTGACAGGTGTGCCGCGCGGTGGACACAAATCTTCCCCGCGGGCATATTGGTGAACGTACCGATTGTCATCCGAACCGCCGTGTCCAGCACATGCATCAAGCTCCAAACTTGTTGGCGATAGGTCGGCGCTGGAGATGGCCCGCTGGGTCCCGCCGGTGTCTCCGCACCGTCTGCCGCTGCCTCCAGATCTGCCGGCCCGGCTGCTCTCTTCACCGGCCGCGTATCCGGCGACTCCTTGCTACCCGAAGAATACGCCAACAGCTCTTCAGGGGTGATCCCCGCGGTAACGCGCTTCCAGTAATCGGCAAGGATATCAAAATCCGACGGGGGCGCCGCTTCCCGAATCTTGCTGGCATTCACCTGGGCTTGCAAGTACTTCAAGATTGTTCCGTGAATCGAGTTCAACTGATGACCCAGACGAGTCGCCACGGTGTTCTCAGACTGATTGCTGAGGTGCAGGAGCACATCATACAAGAGCGACTGGATAAACTTGCATGCGTGCTGTCGCAGGATGAATTGGGCGCTAACTCGGAGGTACCAGACATGTGACAAGAATTTTTCTTCTTCATCATTTCCTTTGCTGTTATCGTCAGCTTCTGGATCTTTCGTAGTCATCGAGATACTCACAAAGCTTGCTGTCTGTCCCTTGTCGCTTTCACATACTCACGGCAGAGGTCGCGAAAGGCCCATGTCCACGTGTTCCAGATGATCAACGTGAGTGGTACGGCAAGGATTGCATACCACGGATCGGAGAGTGTTAAAGCGATTCCAATCACAATCTCAGGGCCTTTGATGCACCACACGCCTGCAATCGTTCCCAAGCAAGAAGCTTTGTTTATGTAGCCGCGATCGCTCGGTTTGGAGGAGCCGTCTAACAGTATCGTCGCGAGGCTTTCCAGAGACAGGCTGAGGATGTCCATTGAGAACTCCTGAAGTTGCTCTACATGGCCGAGCAGCCCTGGCTTCAACCTGACAATCTCTGTCGGAAGGTCATAGCTGACTCAAGATGAGAAAAGAACGGGAAACAGATCGAGCGCCCACAGGGCAGCACAAATGAGGACGAAGCCTACGACCGTCCAAGGAACGAGGAGGCCCCCCTATTGCATGTAGGACACCATTTTGCCGCAAGGGAATGATCTCACATCGATCGAAACCGATCTCTCGAGGGCGCACTCGCGCGGTATTAATGGACGCGCTGGGCGAGAGCCGTTCTGTCTTGTTCGCATCCTCTGGTGCTCCTCTGGTGCTCCGCTGGCTCGACCTCATGCATCGCTTACGCTGGCTGCATGAGACTTGCAGCGGCCAGACTTCGCAAGCTGGTCGAGTCCCTTGGACTACTGCAGACGCCGATCGACGAGACCTGCCATAGGGCGCTCGCTGGTGGCTTGCAGTACCTGAGCTCCAATGAGGTATTGCATGAATGTACCTGCACGCAACCGACTCGGGGATGTCACCTCCATGTTGCTGCGACCGCGTAGAAGACGGAGGCCGTTGGCCAACCGTACGGTCTCTCTAGTCAGCTTCCCGTGGTATTGGCGAGGATGGACACGGCCATGTACGCCTCTGCTTTTTGAGAGGTTGAAACTGCCTCATCGAGTGATCAAAAGCAGTAATGTGACGGATAATGGAGCATCTCAACGCAAAATCAAAGCATCACGGCTTTCCATTGTAGCTACGGACGTGAGCACGAGGTACTTTGAGTTAGCAGACAGTGGCATCGGCACAAGGAGGCGCGGTCCCACGCTGAAGATGTTCATGTAGACGCCGGCATGTGTCTTCAATGAAAGACGTGCTATCCTGACAAGACTCAGATGTTATTCTCAAGACGTCTGGCGTTGCTGCTGTAGGTCTCCGAACCCCTGAACGGCCGGACATGACTACGCCGGGGACCTATCGACGGATGTCCAAGTATGTCGCACCCCGATCCCATATCAACGCAAGGTTCATGACTTATGAGGCTTCCGCTAGTTCCATATCACATCCTTCCCTATTCAGAGCGATACTTCAGGACGCCCCTGTTCGGTCAATAGCAGCGGTCTCAGCGGCATTGGATCGCCGCGCCTACTTTGCGCGGGGCTCCACCGAGCCATTATATAACTCTCCATTGACCCGATAGAGAACCCAACAGAGACATGACCAGAAGTACATGACACAACAGCCATCACACGACAAGATGAGTAACGCCGCGACCAGCCCGAACGACCTCAACATCGTCGCAATCATCGATACCCATCGATGGAAGCTGCTATGCATATTCATCCCCGGTTGCACTCTAAGTGTTTGCGTGTTCGGCCGCAGCCTGTACGAGCAGCACAAAATAAAAGCACCGAGCTGGGATAATGGTGAGTAACATTGGAACGTTGAAGCAGGCCGGACTGACATCTCTCAAAGCGGTCATAGGACTGTCGCTGGTGAGCGCGTCTCTGAATCGAAACACTCGCTAGGCAATTTCTGCTGACAACAGAAGATCTTCGCCATCGTGATGCAGGTGTTGGCCATCGCACCAGTGAGGGCAGAGAGTCAGGTACGTCTTGTGACAACATCAAGTATCTCATAACTGAGGTCTCCTAGCTCATACTTGCCACGGCATCGTTCGGATTGTCCAAGTTACTCTCCTCGACATACGTTCTGCTGCTGTTGCGCCGGGTCGGGAATCAAGTAGTGCGGCCTATTCTGACACATTTCACGATTGTGGTGGTAGCTGTCGCCATCATCGCCAGCGCTCTTGGAGTTGCAGCACCTCTAGTCGGTTGTGTTATCTCGGAGACTGCTTCTGAGGCGTTGTGTCATCCGATGGAACCGGTCTTCCTTGCGGCTATTGCATTCGACATCTTCAAGGGCATTTGGATTTTTGCATTTTCAACTTACGTTTTGGTATTCCCAAGTCACTCGGGCATCCCGATTGCCCGAAACCTTCGCCGGAGGATGCTGGTAGCCTTGGGGGCAGCACGGCTCGGCATGATGTGAAGCGGGGTGGTAACACGAAGTTTTGTTGGTACCTTAAACTTGCACAAACTACTGCTTGACGACTTCTTCGTTGTTCGCGGCTAGAATAATCGCCACTGCTCTTGATGAGCAGGTATGGGAACGGGGCATTTGCGATGCCCAGATCATTGTCTTAATCAGCGGATGAACGGTTCCGCTAATTTCAACCACGCCGAGAGTTCAGCACGGCGCAAGGCCTGTCGAATGGAAGCAGCCACCAGACGATGTGTACTCAGCGCGGGCGTAGGAAGTGAGCTTGCGGAGGCGCCAAATGGAAAACTCTTTACTGGTGGCTAGCAGTCATGTGGTATTAGACTCAGCCATTTAATCGAATTTCTTACGATTCCAGACGCTAACATTGAAAGGCTGTAGCTTCAAGTGTATGATTCTTACTGCTTTTTCCTTCCCAATTATCCCTGCATTTGTCTCTTTGTATACCAACAGTCTTCATAGTAACGGAAAGGTTGTCTTCCCCGAGTTGAGGTCATCTTGACCAGCCGTCCCACGGCCGTAATGTTGAGCCTCTTGCAAGCCTGCCGAGAACAGTCAACTAACAGATGCTCCACTGGTAGGTAAATGGGTGTCTTGATGGACAGCTGTTGTGGACTCACCAAAGCGACCACGCAAACTCATGTCTAGGGCCTTCGACGATGAAAAAGTCAATCTCACAACTCTGCACGTAGCTAGGCAGCGGTTTTCCTTTTCACCAAATCCCACGTACTTCAGCCCGCGATGTTAGCAGGGGATGCGACGAATGTCTTCTAAGACTCTGACCTCGGGAATAACTATCGTCGGGCCACAATAACTTGCCTTTGTTCCGTTTCGTCAGGACGATCTGGCAAACGAAGGTCTATTTGGGGCAAAGACAAGTCTCGCCCTCTTTGATGACGGCGATGAATCTTCCGCTGACAACAGCAATGTCCCGCACATCAACGTCGACACACACAAGCTGAGACCCTGGCTGAACATGTTATCAGAAGCCAAAACTTGTATAGCATTTGGCTGGCATACAGCTGCAGTTCATCAAGCCAATGGCCTGGCGTGGCCAGGTTCCCGTCAGCGTTGTGCCAAGCATGTACGCGGCTCTAAAGCCTGACGGCAAGTTCATCCATCAGGCCGTCTCCAGAGCGGGGGAGGTCATAGAGCCTAGTATCGGGGTTAGTGATGATGCCGCAGATGATGAATAGGATGTTTGACAATTGCTGTCACTAGCCTTTCCACTCTATAAGACAACATCATCTCAGCGCTTAGATAATCGTGTGGTCGTCACTGAGGAATACGCATTCGATGCCAATCTACCGATCTAATTCCTTACGCATGCCTTTTGTTTACATCTTTCTGCTGTCCACCTGCCACAGGGAAACCCGCCACATGCCCATATGTAGCGTGACTCGTTAGATATAGTACATCGTGTCCCTAAGGTTCGGATGCACCTGGGTGGCGTTGGACGGTGCGGCAGTCTGAGAACCAGTGGCTGTAGACGCTGCGTCTGATTCATCAAACAAATGAGGTCGGTGAAGACGGGCTCGATCACACAGGATGTCTGCGTAGTACGCCGGCGGGCAAATGCTGACCGCCTTGGTGGCGCGTCCGTACAGGTAGCACAGGTTGTGGGTGAGCTTCTCCAGCTGATCCGCGGCGGGGGCGCCGACGCCATACTTCTCCCTGAAGATCTCGTCCATGAGCACGGTGTAGTGGGCAGGGCGTGCGGTCCCCTTGAGAGCCGTGTGGGCGGTCAGGAAGAAGTCCCAGGTGTGTGCCTGGGTGACGCCGCGGTCGACGACCGTGCCGTTCTTGATGTTGCGCGACTTCAGGTCCATGTTCTGATCAGATGCAGGGTAGAAGCGCGTCTGATGACGTTTGACCGACACGATGATGGCTAGCTTCGGGCGCTGTTTGGGTGGATAAAGCTGGTCACACGCCTTACGGATCATGGGGAGCTCGATCTCAAGGACTTGGGTGAACTGACTTTCTGAGACGCCGTCGCGGTAGATGATGATGAACTCGGGGAGTTTGTTCTGGTTACGCTGACGCCACAGCACCAGGCGAGACTTGAAGTGCTCCGTCAGTTCGTCTCCAAGCCTCTCCTGGCGGGAAGGCTGCTCCCACGCGACGGCAGGCCACTGTCCGAGGTCTCTGTCGACGCTGGCAACCATCCCGACGAGACTGGGCGCTGTGCTCCTGTCGTTGGACATGTTGGTAGGATGCGTGACGTCGTATCCGACAATCATGGCCTTGACCGAGGCGACGATGTTGATGGTGTCCTTGACGAGGTGGTTGTTGCCGCTGTTCTTGAGATTCCACTTGAGACTGATATTAGCAAAAATCTGGGTGTTGTTCTGGAGGAACTTCCTGTCCACGGAGCATATGGTGTGGAAACTGAAGTGGACGTTGGCGAGAGACTTGACGGCACCGTAGAGCGTGGTGTCCTGCTTAGGCAGGATGACAAGCAGGAAGAAGCCTTTGGTGGTGCCCTTCGCCTTGGTGGTGTCGTCTGCTATGGCTGCGAATGCTCTCCTGATGTCCTCGGTGGCGGTAGGGCGGCGGACAATGATCTCATGATCGGTGTTGGGAGCCTGCGTGTCGATAGCAACTCCACTTTCATTGAGGAACTCGACAAACTTCTGAACAGACTTTCCGACTTCTTTGGTAGACACCCTGGGATTCCGGCCTTCCGTGATGCGCACCCAGTTCCAGCTGGTTATTTTCGGACCTGGCTTGACGAACTTGACACCGCCCAAATTCCACGAGCCGCTGCGCGTGTGAAGAGCTTTGTCGTTGGCATATGTTACGACGGGTGGGAGAAGCTCGCGGGCGACGACGGTCAACAGCCTCTTGTCGACCGTGATGCCGAAGTCCTTCAGTGTCAGCTCGTCAAGGCCCAGAGCCGCCGCGCTGTCGCGCTTGATGGAGATGGCGTTAGCAAAGGGAGAGCGGCAGGCAAAGTCGAGCATCGCCGTGGTCTCGTCTCTGGAGAGCTTGGACTGCACAGGCTGGCCGGCGATGATGGTGCACCGCTCGGCTGGGAAGAACATGGGCTTGGAAGACGTCCCGAGGTTGAGCAGGGGCAGGGTCTTGTCCGGAGCCTGTCCGTACTTCAATTGCCAGTAGTCTGCGACGGAGTAGAGACCAGGCGGCTTGTTGCCGAGTACCTTGGTTTGGCCCTCTGCGGGATTCAGTTGGAAACGGACCTCCTGCGGGCCGCCGTAGACGAAGCCTTGGGAGAAGACGACGTTGCTGTCGAGGTCTCGCCTGCACGCAAGGCTGTGTATCGCTTTCTTGGCCACGACGTCCTTGCCGTCAGTGGTGCGGAACCGGACAGTCACGCGGGTCTTGGCGAGGAACTTGGATAAGCCACGCAACCTCGTATGAGCGGTGTCGTGCGCGTTGATGTTCCCGGTGCCGAACTTGTCGACGCCGGACCACCTGCAAAGGTCGCTGACAAGAACACTGGTCTTGAAGACGCCGTGGGTGACGTTGACGTTCAGTAAGGCCCTGCCGGTGGCGAGCCGGACGCTCTGGAAAAATCCCCTGATGGCCGTGAGGGGGCCCTGCTGGCCGAGCCGCGCCGAGGTGGCCCCGGGACCGCTCGGGAAGAAGCGGCCCTTGCCGACGGCGGCGACCTCGTCGTTCGCGCGTGGGCTGTGGCCGAGAACGACATTGAGGGCGTCGACGGAGGTCTCAAAGCGAGGGAAGTGCGCGTTGTCGGGATCGCTGGGGTCGACCATGTCTCGGAGGTACTGGGCCATGGCGGCCAACGGGGCCTCGGTCTCGCCGACGATCTTGACGTTGTAGAGCTCCTCGCGCGTGGCGCTTTCGTTCTTGAGCCTGACGACGATAGGGTTCTTTTCAAGCTGCAGCTTGTTGTGCGAGACAAACTGGGACTTGAACTCGGTCGCCAAGACGGCCTTCGGTTCAAGACGTTGAAGCTCTGCGAGAGCGTGCTGCAGGATGAACTTGAGCTTGCGCTTCGGGACACTGGTGGGGGGTCCGTTGCTGCCGCCAAGGCCTCCGCCTCCGGCCTGCGCTTTGCCCTTTGGTTTGCCCTTGGGGTCGGCTGCCGGGGCATCTGCATTCTCGCCTTTGCGGACCTCGAGGTTGTATCGGTAATGTGTGCCGGGGCAGCTGTTTATTCTGCCCTCAAACCTGCCCAAGTTGACAAAGGCTCCCACGTAGGGGTGCTGGGAGTCGGAGGTCTCGGCCATCTTGCAATCCAGTTCGCCAATCGCATGGGCGGCCACGTGGTGGTCATATCCCACTCTCCGGGCAAGGAGGCCGACTGTCGGAGCTTTGGAGCCTCTGAGTTCATCTGTATGACCGGGGCAGAGCGCGGCAGTAGCCTCAAAGGCCTGAAGCTGCTGGATACCATCCTACTTGCTGGTTCCAAACAGCCGGACTGGAAGTCCATCATCCCGATGCTTCGGCGAGGTGGAACCATTTTGGCAATGACAGTTGACTGGTCAGAATTGAAGGTCTCGTACATGGACCTGGTGACGAATGCGATTTCGATACGCGGAAGTCTGCCATGCTCGCCTTCTTTGCATAACGAAATGTTGGACTTTGTGGCAACACACAAGGTGCTTCCTGTCATCGAGTCTTTTGCTTTCACAGCGGACGGGATCAATGAAGCCATGGAAAAGCTTCGCAGCGGAGAAAGGCGGTACCGTGGAGTGTTGTCTTGGGATTGGTAGAGTTGACCGGGAGGGATTACGGATGTCGGGAGTTTAAATGATTTTGAGATTGGCCGTTGAAAACGAGCTCGCCACTTAGGCTTGTTGCTATCGTATCGCGTCTTATTCTGGCAAAACGATGTGGCTCCTATCGCTAGGCCACTTGATCACATTGCACATTGCGAGCACCAATGTCATTGGATCGAGGTATCTCTACCGCGGAGAGTAGTCAAAATGTGCTGACCCCGCCCAGAGTCTATTCCATCTTTGGCAGTGTGAGATCGGAGGGTGTCATGTCTGTCTCTTCACCACTCAAGCTTTGAAGCCAGAATCATGCTGTAGTCTGTCCAAGAGTCCGCGCCGCAAGAACCCAGATATACCGGTGGCAGATTCTGCAGCCTGTTGGATATGAGAGGGAAAATAACGGGGCCATGAGCATGATTCTTAATCGTAGGGGCTGAATGTCGCCACCTACTCTTTTGACCTACGCAGGCTCTGGTAAAGAGGTAGGGGACACTCAGTGGATAAAAAATCCTTGATTCGACAACTTACGTAAAGTGGAGTCTCGGGCAGTAATCGGCTAATTACAAGCCAACAGGCTAGCAGTCGCCGGATCGGTCGTTTCGCCAGCACCGAGATACATCACGTACCCGATTACGTAATTGTCATTGGGAAAAAAGTACTCTCGTTACTATCGACTGTGGCGTAGCCGTATGAATACCAGTTTTTGTCTGTATCCGTACGCATAACTGTGGAAACGGAAGCAGACGAACGTAGGGACGGGAAATCGGTGATGTACTGTGTGTACCCGGGGGTCCTAGCGTCACAGGCTTGGGTGTTTAGCGCGCACGCGCAGCGCTGACTAACATCACCGGGTAGTGCTAATCTATACAGGCGCGGCTGTAGGCAGCCCCTGTGGCACTCGCTGGTAGGCCATACGAGTGCCACGCAGGCGGCTATGGCCTGTCTCCCAAAAGGCATGACCCGTTCGTTCTAGGCGGGCCTAGAGGTTGATACTTGTTTAGCCCAAGACATTTGGAGATTTGTTGACACTCTATGTTATGCCGACCTGACCAAGGCCAGCCCATCCTAATGGATCTTCCCTTTGCGGAGATTTCCTCCCACACTGATAGAGATATTTTTCTTTCGTCCATTTCTGTCCATACGAGAACGTAAGTGCGCCGTCGTGCGCCGCTTTAACTGCAGTCCCAGCCCTGTCCGAGGCTCGAAACCGAAGTACACTGGCATGTTATCCCATGACAGCTAGCCATAAGATGGGTGCAGGACGAATGTTGAGAGTTTGCAACAGTGGCACTTACAGTCTGCCTTGCATTCTTATTAGGAAGATACACGTGGAGACCATACCTTTCTAGCCCTGAGGTCGCTGACTTAACCTCGCAGGGGGCGCAGAAAGAAGCGTAATCTGCCAGGAAGTATATGTTAAAGGGATGATTCTTATGGAATAGGCAATATGATATCTGAGACTAGACTTGCATGGTCTCACAGTAGCGCTCCTTCAAAGACATGTCAAGCCCAATGAGTGTGCTGCACCCGGAATGGTTCTCTGTGCGGCCAAAATAAAATAAAAAAGGAGACATGCCGCAAACAGAACCGGGCTTTTAAGGTCGCCCTGGGCGCGGCCAGATGGCAATCTTTGCTCATAATCGTACGCACACGGCATACAAGGCTGGCCACGAACCAGAGTCATTGATGCGCCATCAGTTGACGTCCAAATTCACTTGCGTGGCTCAATTTGTGAGCTCGCTCACCGTCATAAAAACTCCATATACTCGCATATATTTTCAGCAGAGCTGAGCCTACTTGATAACAGCCACAGCTAACCGACATTAGTTAGCTCATGCCCTCGGCAGCGTCTTCGTCACTTGGTCAGCTTGATTCTACTAAACAGTCTGTCACGACCCTTCCATACATCGCCCATCAACATGCCTCCCGTCATACCCCGCTTTGATAGCCAAATTAACGACAAGTCTTTGATCGTCGCCATCATATCTTCAGTCATGATCTCAATAACAACCGCAGTGGTCGCGATGCGCTTACTGTCAAGAACGATTACCAGAGAGGTTCGGATTACAAGACAACTGTGCCTCGCCGTCCCATCACCCTGTTATAGCTTGGGAGGTTCGTCGTCCAGGCAGTCGCGTACCTCGTTCCTTCTTGTCTTCTTTTACTTTCCGGCGGGGTTGGCTGTTCCTCGGCAGGCTCGTCAGGGTCGTTTGTCTTTCGCCTTTTTTTTTTTAGGCCTCCTTCCCTTTTTTCCCCCTTCCCTCTTCATCTTCCCCTCTTCCCCTTGCTTACTTCGTCTGCCCCTCCCCGAACATCGCCGCCCCCTTCCCCGTCCAACCCACGCTGCCGGAGGTCGCCCATCAACACTCAACCGCCGAAAGGTCGCATCTTCAGGCAAGTATACTCCCATCCCAGTTGACGAACTTGTCGTACTGACCCAACCCACAGTCGCGATGCCCGAAGAGAACAGCAATGTCGCTGGCGACGACGCCTAGGATGCGTCCGTCTGCCCTGTCAACTTTGCCGAGTTGGACTACCATCGCATCACTCCCGCCGAGCCATACGTCTTCGTTCTGAAGGGAGACGGCCCTAGCCATCTCTCCTCCGTCGACTGGCTCACCATGTCCATCGTCTTCGACGACCCGCTCGATCTCCGAGATGCACACGTCGAAGCCCAGCAACGTCTCCTAATCGCGAACCGGCTGTACCGCCCCGGCGTCTTCCTGATTCCAGCGTACAACCTTCAGTTCGCTGCCGTGGTTTCCCACTACTTTGCCGACTTTGGCTTTCCTAGCCACGTCAAGATTTGCATCTGGTGGTCGGCGGACGACGGTGATGCCAACTTCAGAGCCCATCTCGGCGAGGTGTTCCGTGACGGCAAGACCGCCCTGCACGCGATCTTAACCACATCCTCCGACTGCAACCTGGAGCAGCATTGTCGAGGGCTTGATCCTAAGGACCCAGAGGTTGGTTTTTCTTCAAGGCTTGACGCCTACAGCTGCTCCTTTCCCAGTGGACTCACGCTGACATGCTGTCCTTTCAGACGGCCAACATCTTGTTTCTCGCAACGCCCCGAGCCGTCGCCGAATGCGCGACTCTGGGCTCGCTACTCAGTGATCGAGCCGGAGCCATCGTCGATCAGGAGGACGAGGGCCGGCTGGCTGTGTCTGGCGGCGATGGTGAAAGTGATGCTCACAGCCTTGCGCGCCGTCAGTGGGAGGACGGTCTTGATTTCGGGTTCTAGGCGGGTGTTAGGTGTGGGTGCTTGGCAGTGACCTCAAGACTTGGCAGAAGCAGGGCATGGATATCAACCGGGAAGAGGGTGGGATGGCCTACTCGTTG
Source organism: Colletotrichum kahawae (assembly GCA_032988895.1). Taxonomy (NCBI): domain Eukaryota; kingdom Fungi; phylum Ascomycota; class Sordariomycetes; order Glomerellales; family Glomerellaceae; genus Colletotrichum; species Colletotrichum kahawae. The sequence goes on along the minus strand of VYYT01000096.1, from coordinate 20,516 downwards.
CAGTATCTGATGGAACGGCCGGATCGAGGTTTGCTAGGCTAGGCTAGTTCGAGGCGACGAGTCCCTCGCGATAGTACATTGAAGCATGAAAACGTTCCTTCGAATGCGCAGTCGATTGGAGCCCGCGCTTGATTGCATGTGCGAGTTGGGTGTCCGCGGCGGCTTGGAGGGCTCATGCAATGACTCATGCAATGACTATAGATTACGTGTAGATACCGCCTGTTATGCTCATCATACCGCCACACTGCTGCCGTTGTCTTGTCCCTGTGATCCTTCGATTGGATGACATAGAAAGATGAGGAATGACTGTAGCGTGGATGATATAAGCAGCTCAAAGGCTGGTTGAACAGTCTCAGCAAAGTTCGCATTCTATCAATACGCCTACCCGACCAAGACCTTTCGAAGGCAAATCATGTTGATTTTGCTCTTCTCAAAATATGCACACACTGTCATAGTCCCCGAACGTACTCATCGTGTCTACATCGTATCTCACATCCATGATATGATATTTTGTCCAATATATAAAACTATAGCTTAGAGGGAACTTCAAACACACCTCTATTCTCCTCAGCGCCCAGTCCTCGAATTCCATTTCCTAGATAATGTTGCAGATGATACCTTTGTCATGATAGAGATGAAAGCCAACGACCACGACAAAAACGAGCGGAAATGATATGTTGCATCATCACCTCCTTCGTCGCCACCAAATTGGACGAAGACTTGATCATGCTGAATCTTGCCGCTCCGCCCTAGTATCCCAGTGGTCAGCGAGAGGATGACTCGACGCGGGCCTTCGGCACTCCAGTACAACTGCTCTATGGCTTGGATGGGTAACTCAGCACGATGGTCTATATTATGATGTCCTGTTGGTTTTGATGACCATGACCGCAGCATATGCCCCTCAGGCCCGTTAGGATCATGTACCCACCACAGAGCCTCCATGATGTCTCGTGATGTAGTCGAACGGAGGCTTCTAAGAAAGAACCTTCGGTTTTCATTCTCGTCAATATGGAAGCTGCCGCCGAAATCGAAATCATCCATAGTGAACCGGATTTCCTCGAGCAGAGGAACGAATTTTGCTGGGATATGCCCTTGGCTCTGCTGGCCCCCGTCTGACAATGGCGCCAGGCTATGAGAGCGACTAAGGCCAAAGAGAGGACTATGGAAACGCTTCACAACATCGAGGGCGGTCAACTGATCGCCATCCTTGATGGAGATGTCAGCATTCGAGTCAACAAGCTGTTGGATGATACTTGCGTCGTCGTCTTCAAGTTGAGTGGCATCGCCACCCAATCGTGCACAAAGATGGGCGGCCGTCGACCCGTCAGGTCGCTTAGCGTCCACATCGATGCCCGATTGAATGAGGGTGTTTACAAGCTGGGGTAGTGCGTTGAAGTCAGCCTGCAGGGCGTCTTTTTGAGCCTGCGTGTGCGTGGGATATGACCAACAGCGCACAGCGGTTTCCAGTACCACGAGAAGGAGGGTTTCAGTCGAGCGCCAAGGCACAGGAGCGTGGACGTCGACATTGGGCTGCTGCGCGAGCCAATTGGCATATCGAAACTGCCCGGTACGACAAGCCCTGGGTAGAGCCTGCTCTCCCCAAGATGTTTGGTCCGTAATGGATGTAATTCCTCGCTCAAGAACGAGTCTGGCGATATTGATGGTGCCAGACCCGGGCATGTAAACATGACAGAGATCGTGGAGGACTGAGACTGACCGCTCGTTTCCAGAATGTGGGGCTCTCCAAGCATCGATGGTGCAAGTCGCATTGATTGGGACCAAGTCACCGTCGAAAACAATGCTCGAAGCTCCAAATTTGAGGAGTTCTGTGGCAGCTTCGAACTGTCCATAGCAGATGGCAGTATGAAGTGGCGTCTTAGCTGCGTTGTAGGGTTCAAAGTCGAAATCGAGGTGGGGTGGGCGACCAGGCTGGGCTGAGCAAGACCAGCATGGCTGGGCGTTCTCGAGGGCCGCGTCCGCGCCCTCTTCTAGCAGTCTCTTAACAAACTGATGATTCTCGGTAACGATTGCTGCTTGGATGGCAGTGTAGCCATCAATGCATGGGGTCAAATTCTGCAATGCCGCAAGTGTTATAGGCGGGGGCGAATCCCCCTCTTCCCGGAAAGAATCCCAGTAATGTGGCAAGGTGACGTTCAGCTTGTCAGGGTAATTTCGCTTAGCATGATCCATGGCGAATTCAAAAAGGTGGGCGTTTCCAGTGACGATGGCTGCAAAAAGCGCCCGCCCATCAGTTTCACTCTCAATGAGTGTGCGAAGTGGTGTGTGTGTGCCTGTTTCGTGGGACAGATGAATACGGGATTCGACGGAATCAAGCTGCAGAGCAATCAATCTCAGGACGTCGTCGGGGAGAGAAGTCAGGCAACTCATGATTGGGACAGGATAGACAAGTAATGGCGATGTTGTGTTGTTGGTAGATAGAAGTGTGAAAGTCGACGTTTGGACTTGCTAGTTTGGTGTTAGAATGATTCAGGGACTTATTTGTTTCGTGTCATATGGAGATATATACAAAATTCATATATATATGTCTCTGTGCGTGTTTGAAGAAGAGCAACAAAGGTTTGATCACAAAGGACTTTTCTGAACAGGCTCCTGCTCGTAACGCAGCAGGCAGTCTTAAATGATTAATCAGACAAAAACCAAAATATGAGCAGACAAAGCCATTGATCGCCACAAAGATCTGAACGAAGAGCACAGCATAAATTTCCGTTTGTTATTATCAATATGCTCGTCGAGATTGCAGGAATAAAAGACAATTACAATATCAATGTCATCGAACCAGTACTGTACATATCTCGGCTGTTCTCTCCATTGAGCATCGGTCTGTATGTCAATAGAGGGAGCGTTTATCACAGAGTCAAGCCAACGCCCACCCCCCCCCTCCCCCGCGCGTCTCCTTACCGGGCACGTGCAACCACACAGGTGGAATGTCCGTGTCACTGCGTGGGCTATTTGGTGAATACTCTCGAATTGACTTTCGAGCGGGAAGTTGGAAGAAAGCTTCAATATGGGATATTGTTCTTGTCCAAACAGTCGGTGAAGTCATGGACAGGTTCACGTTACAGGTCGATCTCGATTGAGACTTGCTATGTTCTCTTGACGTTCCTGACAGTTTATATATCCAGAGGACATTGATCGGACAATGACCGGAAAGCCTGGACCTATATGTCTTCAAAGAAAACCATGTCGTTTCACTTGAGTGGAATCTGGAGTCTTATGAGTCAGCAAGAGCTGTACGCTCCCAGGTTTGGGCCTTCCGGCTGGATTCGACACGGCTTGATGGGGAGTGCGGAGATGGAGTCTTGTCAGTCGATGTCAAAGTAGAGACACTAGATAGGGCAGGCGTGCGAGCCCTGTCTCCGTTTTCGAGCAGTGTAGGCGAACACCCGCGGCGGATACGCTTCCGTCCCCTGCCTTCTTCAATTTCAGCGGTCTCCTCGTACCACTCATCATCGGAGTCTGCCAAGCTGACCTCGTCTTCCTGCGGCCGGCTGCGCTTCCTCGGGCTAGCACTTCGCGATCCGCCACCGCCATACAAGCTTGACAGTTTAGAACCTGACAAGTCCTCTGTTACCCACATACCGGCCGCCTGACTATTATTCCTAATAACAGACCGATTCGTGCCAGCAAGCACAAACGGTTGAGCAAAATCAGGATTGTCCAAGCCAGGCGGGCGAAGAGATATTGCCGGCTAGTGTTATCAAGATATTGAACACACGTATTGTGATACATATCTGAAAACTCCTCGATATTGGAGCCAAAGACGTGCAGCACGTATGCAATACTCCGGCCTGGAGACAAAGTGTCTGGGTCGTCCGACGCAAATTCGGTCTTCGGAATGATGGAGAACATACGAGTGTCGAAGTAACGGTGGATATCAGCCCGTAAGCGGATCATGTTCCGGGAGTCGTTTACATCCCGCGTATCCACACCGTACCGTGACATGCCATTGCGCATGAACCACTCAGCCTCTTCTCTGGGCACTATGTGGGCGTTTGTAAGTCCGAAGCCATGGTTTGTGAGCGCACGACGTCGCACCGTGTCGGTCGAAGGTGATGCTTTAGGAGACGGCCATGTGTCGGGTAGTTGACCGTGAGGAAACCACCAGTCGCGAAAGCTTGGGACCACCGGGTAACGATACGCAGCTAGGTTGTGATGCAAAGATAGCCTCCTGAACTTGACAAATTATACTGCGACACCGTGAATTCTGTAGCGGAATGGACGTACGATCAGAGTTCACGATGAAGAAGTACTCCCCAGGATGAAGTAGCCCCTCTATAGCTACAACATCCGTCACAGCGCACGTACCTTCACGATCATAGAAGAGACGCCCCGAGAAGTTGTTGTCAGCTATAATTTGGCAAGCGAGAAGAGCCACGTGATGGTATAGACCGACCGGCAGCCTGCTCTCATTTGCGCTGCGCGCATTTGTTGGGTCGACGCATGGTGAACAGCAGGTCGCGCGGAGCGGGGTACGACGGATGAAAGAAGTATGCGATCGCGTCGTTTTCGTTGGTCCTTGCGGGAATTGTGGGTGAAGGCCGATGGAGACGAGAGACGATTGGATTCATGGGATCTGGTGTTGACAGGTGAACGCGGTACTTTGTTTTCCGGGGAGAAAGCCACGACCTTGTTAGCGGCACTGTCGGGGCGGACAAACACACACCCCGGGCATGACGAGTTACACAGGCGAAACGAGTGGTAGAGAGTGATGTGTGCCGCCAGCCCAGAGGCTGGTAAGGGCCCTGGGCCGCACAGGCCACCTGAGACACCTGGGGCAGGTGCCGCCACAGATGTAAGGCAAGCGCCCAACCGCCTGATGCGGCCGTTAGACGTTCATCGCTTTTGCAATCCCTCAACTGCTCCTCTCTCCATCCGTCCCAACCCTGTGCTACTTCGAAGACCTGAAGTATGGCCTTTGCTAACGGTAATGCTAAGGTCCAATCATGCTCTAGTTCCAATCCCCAAAAACTCATCTTCTCATCCCCATGCATTCCGTCAACTGTGCGTTCTTCTCACGCAAAGCATCAGCAAGTGCGACGTCCTTCGCACTCAACGACACTTGACCGCCATACAGAGCTCCATATCCGCGGAAAATGAGGTACAACGCGGATGCCTCTCGTCGCGGAACGACACGTGCCATTTGGCATCAAACGATCCCAATGATGTTGGTCTCATCGTCGACTAGCAAGTGATCACCTTTGTCGTCAACATGCCTGAGAAAAAACGCATCATCGCCATTGGCCAACGTGCTCGCGTTTTTCTTTAGGAATCGATACACCAGGAAGGCCTCAAACGGGAATTGTGGGTACAGCTGACCGTCAACAATCAGCGCGAGATACTGTTCAGCCCAGGCCGAATAATACAGTACTCTGTTGCAGTTTCGAATGGGCCCCAAGGGTCGAGGCAAACGAACCTGTCGCTTGCTGCAGCAGAAACCGAAGGTTGATCTTGAGGGGGCTTGACACACAGAGAACCGGCTTGGTGGAACTTATGCTTCTCCGATTCCGCCAGGATCTCTCCAAGGCGTTGCCAAACCTAAGAGGTGTCTCCTCGACCGTCACAAGGTCTACCAGCTAACTCCTCCATCAGAAGAAAGCAGACTGCCATATTGTTTCCCTGGGAGGGGATACCAAACGAAAATGCCCGCGACGCTGGCACTTTGGAAGTCTCCAGGAATTTCAGAGTCGCATACCTGCTTCGGATAAGGTATTCGGCGAGAGGTGAAGGAAGACCAACAGCAAAGCCAGTAACTCGCGGCACTCGTAGAAGCCACGGAGGCGATCCATCCTCAAACCGGACCCGAGCATGGTAATTCGCACAGCCCGTGAGAGATTCCAATCCTACAAACTTCAAAGGATGTTCTAGTGGAGGCAGGCTTGCAAACTGCTGGTCCGTTGATTCGAGCCCGAAGATCGTTTTTCTCATCGGCCATGAGGGCCTGATAAGCTGCGTCGTCAAGGGACTTGGAACGCATTTGTGATCAGCATAGTACGCGGCCATAGTTCCAATCTGCGCACGTAGCGTCACATTGATGGAAGTCCCGGGAAAGATGTAGCCTGCAGAAGTGACGGCTGCACATATCACAGCCAGCCTCTACCGAACGGGCACTTGGTCTTCGGCACACCGAACAGTCGAAAAATCTTTGGACCATAGCAGTGTAGGATCAATCGCTGATAGAAAAGGTATCCGGATCGAGAAACGATGATATCGAAGAGAGGCGGTTGCGGCGCCACAACCCCGCATCCGCACACGGTAGGCGGTGAGGCAGTACGATTGCGCCTGGCATTCATCGCTCGCATGTGTGACGCGGCAAGTACAAGCCGCGGAACGCTCCAGGCCAAGATAAACCAGAATGCATGGTTGATGGCCAACGGGAGTGACGATGATACATGCCGATGGCGCGTTGCAAAAACCCGGATTCCAAGGCATCGTTGACGGCAGAACGCCACCGGTAGCTGACTGTCCAACAAGCCTACGTCCCTTGACAAGAACCGCGACTGGACCGATACCAACATCCAGTTACGAAAGAGTGCTGTCAGTGTCGGCATTGTGGACTACCGTCGTTGCTTTGTGCAATTCCGACAAGCGTCTGCGATGTCGGTACATTGGCACTCGTATTAATTGCACACAGCACTCATTCTAGCCAATACATCGCTCCAAAAAGTAGTGTCTCTCGTTCATGATGGCACATTTGATACTGCTCAGAGTGTCCTGCTTGAGGATGGAAGGGATTCGATCCAACGGGGACCTAAACGGACAGATGGTGGCAGCTTCAAGACCACCAATGCAAAGGCCCAACATCCATTGCGCCAACGCGTCAATCGTTTGGATATCCGACAATCAGTTCGTCGGACATTGCCAGTCGTCGAGCGGGACTTGCGGGTCTGGAGAAGAGTACCTAGTGATACGTCAACGTAAGCAGCCAAGGTCGCGCCAACCCACGGCCTCTTGCCCAGGTACGTAGCGGTGCGAACGGACTGGGAAGGACACCATGCGCAGCATGTATATGGTAATTATCCGCATAATGCGTCTTTCTGATCCAGTAGCTGTCAAAATCGAATCCCGCCCAGGTCATGGCGCTATCCCTTCATTTCTGGCCAATCCATCCCCTGAAGACGTGGTCGAGTGGAATACTGCCGCCTGATCGCATACGATCTCAGAACTACAATGTACAATGCCCCCATGTCGGAATGGCACACGCTGACGCGAACACCACCTATGGGTGGAAGGCCGGACCATGCGGGATAGGAACTGCCTGACGGAACTCAGCGCCAGGCCAGTGCCGGGCTAGTGCCGGCCTGAATCCCGTCTTTTCACACCACCTCGTAGCCAAGCCCGCCCAACGCTGGTACTGTAGCTAGACTAACTGAGCCGCTTCACGCAGAGCCGGAGAGCAGAGGGTAAAATGAGAACAAGCATCTTACGGCGAGGGGAGGTGCAGTGGCTAACGCAAGGGTTTTTTTTTTTTTTTTTTTGGTGGTCTCCGTCCGTCCTCCGCAGGGGGTTCATGCTCGATTCAACGCTCTTCCATCTTTCCGCTGCGCTTACACTGTGCGATCTCATACGGCCGGAAAGCAACCGATGTGGCTGGCGCACGTTATGGCTCCAGTGCCGAATCCACTTCTTGATTATCATATTCCCGGATAAGGGTCACCATGCATGCACAAGTAGGAGCGGGATGTCGCTCTTGTGTCGTGTCGGGCTTTAATGCACCATGCCCATCCTACGAAGTAATCACAATAGCTTACTGTGGAGCTGATGTAGTGGGAGGCATCAGATCAGAATACCTACTATGCTAAGCACCAAGAAAGCAAGATGTGGCCATTTTTGTAAGCTACTGCGATATCTTGTTTGTGGCCGTCGCCGCCGCGTGTGAGCCCCTTGACTGGACCAGTCATCGTGTTGCAGAAGTTGACGCAAAAGGGCGTCGATGACAAGCTGTGGAAGCAGGCAACGTTGGATATGCGCACGACGGAAGTCGTCCGGGTCCGTGGTCCCGAATCCCGCCTTGACTGGGGTCGGCCACACCGCTTTGTCGCCAGGCGCGCCCGGCGCTGACACTCTGACTACACTACAGAGTACCACCCACTAATTAGTAAGCGGCGAAATGCTTCGAGGGGCACGCCTACGGGCCACACGTTAGACAAAGGAAACCCAAGCACAAATTGTCCCACTTTTACGATGGTGCCTGCACAGGCGGATCATCACCGACTCCAACTAGGTGAGGCCGATATTTCTTAGCACGATTGATTCAACACTCCAATACATACACCACGTATCTTGGGCTACAAAATCTCGAATCAGCGACCACGAGGCCTGCAGAGAGCACAACCACACCACACCCGACCGAGACGATTTCCTACCGCGAAAAATTCAACCATGACCAAGCCACAACCAAACCTCCACTATCGGAACCGAAGAGAGCAGAAAGAGCGATCCCGCGAGAGCAGCTGCGACGCTCGTTATGGCACTTTCCTTTCCCTCTCAAGCGAAATGAACTTCCCTTCGACAAAATTCGAACCACCGCAGCGAACCTGCTGAACGCAAACTCCACGATAGAAGGAAGCAAGAGAGAGGGACCGCGGCTCAAGGATGGCAGCCCGGATGAACCCCGGGAAACGTACAACCACAGGATACGCATCACAGAGGGAAATTCCACGCGAAACAAACCGAACATAAGAAAGACACACGTGGCAAGCACTGAGATGCGTATTAAGAGAGTGCATCAAGGTCTGCAAGCGAGGAAACCATAAGGCTGGAACGAAAGCAAGCAAACCACTGAAGTCTGAAGGGCAGAGAGAAGCTGCAGCAAGGATTGCATCCCAGAGCAAGCCTGCGAAAACCTCATCACGATATTAAGCACCCCAGGAACAACACTAAGAGTGAATGCAACCGCAATCTGAAGTTCCTTTCCTATAGACAGAAGCACTAGATACTAAATCAGCATTCTATGAAATTCAAACTGAAAAGCTTTCCTAGCTAGGAAAGTTTTTCACGATAAATGTTTGCGACGAAAATAAACTTCAAGACTCGAAGACCATAGTGCACTAAGCAATGTCAGCAAGGGTATATAGCTGGGCGGATTTATACACCTGCTTCAAAGCCTACATAAAGGTTCCCTACTCTGATAACTAAGACTTATAAGCATAATCCACAGCAGGGTCTGATCGTAGAATAGCGTCTATTTGCAGCGGATTGAATCCTAGGGCCTGCGCCTCGATCGCAAGCTCGTGCCATTTTCTTAGATCTTCAGGCTTTAGCTCTATCTATAGGTGGTTTTGCTCGACTAATGGTGTGTCTTTGGAGAGTTTAAAGATGTTTCTTATGATGTGTAGGTATTGCTGTAAAAGCTGCTGGGTGATCTATGTGCGTGGCATGTTATTTCGCTCCTTGAAGGCGTAATGCGCAACTTGTTAAACGGTATAAAATGGTTATGAAGGCGTGAATGGTCTCTTCATCATAAGTGCATAAGGATGTATATTTGAAGTTGCGGCGAAAGGTGTAAAGCGACGGGATAAGCTTATGGCCCGTCTTAAGTTATCTGCTAGCTGCGGCTTTTCGTTGTCTGGGAATTAACTGAATATAAGATCTTATTAGAGAGCACTAGTTATTAAGTCGTCGTCTTAGTATACTTTGCAGATGTTGCTCAGGTAGTGAACCAGTTCCTACGCTTATGCGTGAGTACCTAGAAACTATACACGCAACTCTACGCAGCTCATCACTTATTATTGCAAGCATCTTGTGCAAAACTTCTATATTTGTCACGGGCTAGAGCCCGGCCGAGATCTCCGGCTTTGCCGGAGCAGCTACCGAGATCCGGCTCCGCCGGTTCCACTATTCTGCTGTAGTACACCGCCTAGCCCCGGTCTATATTACTACTACTAGGCGCCTATCCCTATAAAGTCCTTTCCTCCTTCTTTAGCTTAGAATAGTTAATCGACAGCACCTCTACGTTGAACAAGCCTAGGGGCTAGCCCCTTATATATTCTAAGCTCAATAACAAAAGACGCTATATAAAACCTCACGAGAGCGATATAACGATTTGCTAGAGGGTAGCGTAAATGAGAAGACGCTATACAGAACCTTATAAAAGCGATATAACGATTCGCTAGAGGATAGCGTAACGAGAAGACGTTATACGGAACCTCACGAGAGCGGCACAATAGATCCGCTAGAGGGTAGCGTAAACGACGCGATAAATGCTGAGATTAATCGCTAGATCAACAAAGCGGTTAACGTAAGCGTCCGTCCTCTTCAGGACTAGATAGCCCAGTAGATAGCCTAGATAACGCAGCTCTTAACAGCTCTGAATGGGCTTATGTCAACAGATAGAGCAACCCCTACGCTGCTTACGAGCAGCATACTAACCCTATCTATAGCTAATATAACTATATAAGCAATAAGCAACAGCATTATAACAATAGTAGCTAAGCCCCATAAACCAACCTCAACTAGACGACTAAAGCTAACGCTTCCTGACCCCCTAAAGTTCGATAGCATAAGACGACGGTTTCTATAGTAGGCTCTAGAGATAAACTCAAAGCTATAGATCGACGCTAAAGCTATAAGCAGAGAAGAGAGTGCATTCACATATATCTACACCAGGCTAGAGGGAACCGTCTAAGCAATATCCTCCACCTTCTTTGCTAATAGAGTAGCCTGAGGAAACACCTCCCTAGCTCGATTTATAGACTATTTTGAAAAAACGTATACAGACCTAAACGCTGAAGCCTAAGCCTTAGATAAGTTATATACTATATAATAACGAGAGGAAGAGAGTTTTACTTCTTTCTTTCCTAAGTTTAAGAAGGAGCTTATAGTAAGTAGGGGAGGATCTTAGTAAGATAAGATCAAGATTAACTACTTAGAAGGCGTACTGAATTCCCAGTTAAGCAACCTATTAATAGGGGTACTAGAAGCGCTAAAGGACTACCACTAGTTCACAAAACTGCTTCTCACTATGGGATCCCGCTTAGATAGCAGGAAGCTTAGGGAACGCTACCTTAGTTACACTTCCTAGAAAGTGCTATAACCCAACCGCTAACGAGACATAGATAGAGATATACTGATATCTAGCGTTAGCCACGCTAAGGGTAAAGAGAAGATAAAGTCATATCGCTAATAAAGCAGCTCCTTATCTAAAGACCTGCTATAGCTCGTGAGAGACACCTGCAAGTGCTTCAACTGCAACCAGATCAGCCACATTGCTATACGGGATCCTAAGCTAAAGTATGCCTATCCTACGAAGGTTAAGAAAGCTAAGAAGCAGGAAGAGAGCAGCAATAAGAGTCCTATAGAGGAGCTAAGAAGCTCTAAGGCTAAAGAGAGCTTAGGAAAAGAGTAACTCTACCGCAAAGTCGGGCGTTAGAGGCTAAACTTAGTAATATCATAAAATAGAAGTAGTTTAAGCATTGCATAAGCAGCAAGTTAGCAGTGATCACTACCCGTATACATAAGGGCACTCAAGCAGACGCCCTGATAGACACAGGGTGCGACTTATATACCCTTATTAACCACAACCTGGCCCGCAAGCTCCGCCTACTAGTAGTAGACCGCTCTAAGCGGGTACTAGGCAGCTTTAGCGACGCTATAGGCGCTATAAAAGCAATAGGTATGGTTATCTTTAACCTCAAGCTATGCAGTTATAATGAGAAGATCTTCGTATATACTATACGTAGCCTTAGCGACGATCTATTCCTAAGGAAGCCCTAGATAGAGAGGAACTATATCCTATATAATACTACTACGTAACGGATATAATATAGGAGGGGTAGCGTAGACCTACGTCTAAAAGGTAAGGAAGAGCTAGGACGAGTACACTAGATCAGAGCTACCCGCCTCCTCCTAGGAGCCCCTTTCGTAACGCTTTATAAGAGGGTACGATAACATACTAAAGGAACTGCAGGATATAAAGTTCGAGCAATCAGCCTAGTAGATATATAGAAGGCTTTTACGAAGAAGACTGAGAAGGCAGACCTAAAGGCCCTCCTCCCACCAGCTGTACTAGCTAAGTTCCGAGAGCTATTCCAACGATATATCAACAGCATACTTTAAGAGTATCTAGACGATTTTACAATAGCATATATAGATGACGTCCTGATCTACTTAAATAGCTTATAACAAGACCACGAAGCAAAGGTCAAGCTAGTACTACATAAGCTTGCTGCGGCAGGGCTACGTTTAGACCCTCATAAGTATGCGTTCTCTGTGAAGACAGTTAAGTACCTAGGGTTTATCATTACAGCTGGAGTTAGTATCTCTTGCGACCCTGAGAAACTGAAAGCGATTAAGGAATAGGTAGCTCTAAAGATAGTTAAAGGAGTCCGAAGCTTCCTCAGGTTTGTAAACTACTACCAGATCTTCATCCTAGCATACTCAGAGATTACTAGACCCCTGATAGCTCTTATAAAGAAGGGTATCCCCTTCTACTAAGGTAAGGAATAAGAAGTAGCATTCCAGGAGCTTAAGAGGATCTTTACTGCTAAGCCTGTTCTATATTAACTAGACCCTGAGCGTATAACCTATGTTAAGGCTGATTACTCAGGCTTTGCCCTTAGAGGTGTACTCTCACAGGAAGATGAGCATAGCAGACGTCACATAGTAGCCTACTACTCGCAGCAGCTTAACGCTGCCTAGTTCAACTATCTGATATATGACAAGGAGATGCTAGCTATTATAAGCTGTCTACGAGAATAGAGAGCAGAGCTATAGAGTATCAGCTACTTTAGGATCCTATTAGACCATAAGAACCTAAAGTACTTTATGACGAAGCAGAAGCTTACAGAACAGCAAAGCCGATGGGTAGAGGAACTATCTCAGTACAACTTCGAGATATAGTACCGGCTAGGAAGCGAAGTAGTAGTGCTAGATATACTCTCTAGACGTGAATAAGATATACCTATATCTCTAGAGGATAAGCGTAAACAAGGTCGAATCCTACAGCTCCTCCCAGAAGCAACCCTACCCTCAGCGCGTATACAACGTATAGAGGCAGCACCATCGATGCTTATATTTACTAACGACGAAGAACTACAGCAACTCTAGGATCAGACCTAAGGATAAGACGAAGTCTACTAGCAGGCCTATACTGCTGTGAAATAACGAGAAAGAAGCTTCCCCCTAAGCCTTAAGCTAAAAGTTCAGATCGCTGAGTACGAGATTAATAATAGTAACCGACTACTGTTCAGAGATCAGAATTAGGTACTAGGTAACAAAGATCTGGATAACAACGTAAACACGCTACGCACCCGTATCATTCAAAGCACCCACGACTCAGTGCTTAGCGGCCACCCTGGTAGGGATAATACCCTTGCGTTAGTTAGTAGACGTTTCTACTGGCCTGGTCAGTCGCACCATGTACAGCGCTTCTGCTATAACTGCGATGGCTGTGGGCGAAGTCACATTTGGAGAGAACGTCGTAAGGGACTTCTGAAACCACTGCTAATACCACAGCGTATATAAAGCGACCTCGCTATGGATTTCATTACTAACCTTCCCCTTACGGATAAGGGCGAGAGATACCTTTAGGTAATTATCGACCGGCTAGGAAAAGGCGTAACCCTTGAGGCTATAGAAAGTATAGAAGCTGAAGCCTACGCTGAACGATTCCTGAGCTGCTACTTCCGCTTCCATAGTATCCCTACGTTAGTTATAAGCAATAGAAGGAGTAACTAGATAAGCCGCTTCTAGCGGTAGTTCTATAAGCTGTTAGGAATAGAATAGCAGCTCAGTACTATATACTACCTATAGACTAATAGAGGCCTGGAGAGGATAAATCAAGAGATCCAGGCCTACTTACGTAACTATATCATATACTCACAGAAAGACTAAGCGTCTAACCTCCTAGTAGCTCAGCTAGCGCTATATAGCTACAATAATAGCGCTATTAGGATAAGCAGCTTCTTCCTAGAGCATAGGTACTACCTAGAATCTATTATAATTAAGGAAGTAGGTTCAGAAGACCCCCAACTCTTTATGAGGACCTAGCGCGTAAGCTAGTAATAAGGCTCCAGGATGTGACAGATATGGCTTAGTTAACCTTTGCGTTAGCATAGCAACGCTATGAAGAGCAGGCTAATAAGAAACGCTAGCCTATAGAGAGACTAGAAGTAGGTAATAAAGTCTAGCTTTATATAGGCCACTATAGGTCCCCTAGGCTATACAAGAAACTGGATTGGTTGTACTATAAGTATACCGTTACAAAGGTTATCTCACTATATATGGTAGAGCTCAACATGCCAACAGCTATATACCTACGCTTCCACGTGGATACCCTGAAGCGTGCAGGTAATAACCTTTTACCTAAGCAAACGCTAGACGATGAGCAGCTGCCCCTAATTATAGATAATAAAGGCGAGGAGACCTGGAATATAGAGAGTATTAACACTGCTGCCTGGAAGCGTTGAGGGCGTAGGAGATGCTGTGAAGTGCTGGTTAAATAGGAAGGATATATAGAGAGAACCTGGGAGCTTATTAAGATACTCTAGGGGATAGAAGTAATAGAGGCTTATAAATAATATTATAGCCCTACGATAAAGCACGATAAAGACCTAGCTCTAGCGTTATAGATACGCCGCTAAAGGGGAGCGGGGAGGTAATATCACAGGCTAAAGCCTGGCTAAGATCTCCGGCTTTACTATAGGAGCTACTGAGATCTGGCTCCGCTAGTTCTACTATTCTGCTATAGTATACCGCCTAGCCCCGGTCTGTATTACTACTACTAAGCGCTTATCCCTATAAAGTCCTTTCCTCCTTCTTCAGCTTAGAATAGTCAATCGACGGCACCTCTACGTTGAACAAGCCTAGGGGCCAGCCCCTTACACTCACGGCGAATAGCAGATCTGGTCTGATTAAGTTTATAAAGATTACGGGATAACTGGGGCGCTTAGCTGGTATTGGGGTTAACAATCATTCAGGGGTTGTATTGTACGGCAAAATTCACCCTATTCGCGGGCACAATTCTGGAAATACTATATGGGCTTATTGACCAGATCGCTGACAGCTTATCCCCACATTTCAATAGTCGGCCAATGTGACAGGAGCTCAGAGTGACTGTTGGCGACGGTTATTTTCACCGGCATAAGCAATGAACAGCTGCCTCTCACTTCCATTCAACGTTATGGACAAATCCGTCTACCTGAGCCGCCATTCTGTCTACGCAATAAGCGGCTTATGGCACTGCGATCCTTTTGGCGCTTGTCCTGCTTCTTGCGTCCAGTGCCTCCAAGACCTGTTTCTGAATGTCGCTGTTGCCTGTCGAGCTCATATCTCAATTCAAAGTCTCGAAAGACTGAGAGAAATGCAGGTAAAATTGGAATATGTTTTTTGTTTTTGTGAATCATCGAGCAAGCGTTCTTGCTCCACTCAACTCGTGCTTTGAAGCATATCTCTCTTGCGCCCAACGCTGCAACAAGCCGTTTCGAGTTCCTTTGAAAATGTTGTGGGCTTGGATCAACGTACCCCTTTCAAATGCCATGCACCTTACTATGTAGCCTTGGAGGTCTGTGCTCGATAAACATAATAGACCTGTGAAGTAGACACCAGTTTTGCAATTCTCTGTACCTACAGCCTACAAATGTATCTTCAAAGGTTTGACCGTCACAATCCTGCAGAGATGGTCAAGCCGTCATGTACTACAGTACGTTCTCCTTTCGAGCTTAAAAACTTTATGCTACATACTGTGATTAATTGCGAAAGTGCCCTAATACATACATACATACCTACATACATGCGCAGTTTCTCACGCCTCAGCTAAGCTATTCAGAGCTCATATGATTATCTACATGATCTCTGCCTTCGCTTATATCCCTGCCTCCCCGAGACCCATACAGTATTGGTCATATACACCTATCCCACGGTGTTAAAGGTTAGCGTAGTACTTGCGAGGCTTGCCATATAACGAAGCCCCGCAAGAACCGCACTAAGCTTTCTACTCCTCCTCGCCTACTCATGCGTGCACAGTGATCTAGGGTTATGTTAATCAAACAGCAAATTCGACACTGGAGCCAGAAGCTGTGCCAGTTCGGTTGCTGGTACAGCCGTTTGAGATCGCACAGTGTAAGCATCAAGAGCTGGTGGGTTCGGGTGAACAGATGGAAGAGTATTGAATAGAGCATGAAGACCGATTCGTTACTGTACCCACTATTATGTATGAGGATATACTGTTCTAAGGATTTCGATTTTTTTGTGTTTGTTCTTGAACAAGACAGAGCACCAAGCTTCTCCTTTCTTCATCCGATACAGCACAAACATCTTTGTTTCAAGTCTTCAAATTTGTGTTTGGTAGGTATGTAGCCCAGCAGACGTAACCGATTCGTTGGGTAATGAAATCACCCGCATGGGAAGTGTCCTTGATGAAACGTCTCATCTGATGTTGCGCACATATCGGTGGCCATGCCTCTACCCAAGAACCTCGTGGTAGCCCTGCGTTTTTCACAACTGTTTCTTAATTTTCTATGGCTTAGTTTATTCCTATGTATCAATTCCACAGCTATGTCTTCTCATCACCCGCCCAAACGATGGAGGAGGCTGTTTGACTTGCGATGAGTTAAGACGTTTGAAACCATATCAACGCTCGGAGGCCAATGGAAAGTCTTAAGAAGATGACAAAATCCTGCCGTTATCATATTTGTGTCTGCGCTTGCCAGTCATTTTCGGTGGAAAACGTTGCCGCGATCCATTATATTGATAAACAGGAGTAGCCAGGGAGTCCTGAGGTTTCTTTGAACAATTTAATATAATATGACCGATCTTTTAACGCATATCTGCTGAACAATGGTATTCGTGCTAAGACACACCAATTGTTCATGCGTGACAGATGGCCAAATTTAGCCGAGCAGTTAACAAGTACCACTGCGTCGATGCCCGAACGTAAACTCCGCATGCAATTCCCTTGAAACTTCTAGGCAGCTTCAAGTGATGTGTACATGATTCGCAAATCAGTCATGTCAATGTGTACTTGATGAATACGAAAATTGCGCACAGCTATTGTAACATTGAGGGTGGCATCCACAGTGACTTAGTATCCCTTGATACGGCATGCAACATATCAGCTGACCATCTCCGCTTGTGTTTTTCACACATTTTGTAAGCATGTACGTGCTATGCAATTCAAGAACAAAGTTAAGTGAAGTTGGTTGGTTGGTGTTCTAAGATTTTGTGGTTTGTGTACGTGACGAACGCGTGATCCTCTTCTTTGGAACACTTCAAACAGCCTGATTGGAAAGTGATTCTCAAAGCCGGCTTGTCTTTGAGACTAGAGAAACACTCTCGCCACTCACAGACGTCGAAAACCGTGGAAGCCTGCCGACGAAGGTTTCCCAGCGATTTTCATCCAATATAGGCGCTGTAACATACGGCTCTGCTTCAGTTTGCCGCAACAGCTCGGGGAGAAGCGGCCAGAGGTTGTGAAACGCCTGATCTTCGTCTTCTAGGATGTCTGAGCGTCGGCGATAGTTGTTTTCAATGAACCAGCCTTGATTTTCTGCAATGCAAGTCTTCTCAAACATATCAAGGACCTCTGGGGAAACCGTGCCAGATATCTTCGCCGCGTCATACGCCATTCGTTGTCCGGCTGCTTCCACGAGCGTTCTATATTGTGGCAGAATTTTCGAATTGAAAGCTTCACTCCGATGATGACAAGACAGCAGGGCGACTCTATCTGAGGCCTCTTGAAACAAGCCGGCCTCGAGTTTTGCCAGGGCGCTTTTACTATCCGCGGTCGCCGGCAACCTATACTTTCCCTCGAGGAGCTCGCAAGCTAGGCCTGGTGAACCTTGGTCAGTACCAGAAGCTGCGGAGCGAGCACAGATACTGGGTCTGACTTACGAATGCTGACGACCATCGCATCACCCTCGGCCACGACATTGCCTTGAAAGGTGGCAGCGAGCTCGCTGATTTGGTTGTACGTATACAAGCCCTGCCAGCCGCATCTTTCCATGAGTTCATTGAGTAAACTATAGCTGCGTACGACGAGAACTTTGAAAGCGGTTGCGATCGCCGTCCTGACCTCATTGCCGTGACGACCGTTTGTGAATTCCTCGACAGCCCAACGGGCAAAAGCATGAAGGATTTCTCCGTACGCGAGCGCTTTCAAAAGCGGGCGTCGTTGCGTGCTGAAGCTGATGATAGGAATCATCTCGCCGCTGATGGCGGTGACGGTTCGACGCTGGCTATAAGTAGCTGCAACGTAGGCTCCTACCCTGAGAGCAGAAACGCCCATGATGGAGAGCGAAAGCGTCCCGACGGAGACACGCGAGATCTGTGCGAGAAAGTCGTGTCTCAGATTTGCGGGTTTGGAAGTCGTTTCTAAGAGAGCGGTAGCGGGCAGGCGAACATGGTCGAAGGACGTGATGGAATGGTCCAGTGGTTTTGTGCCAGGGCGAGTTGGGAGAGCCAACGAGGTGACGCCGTTTCTCATACCATTTCTATCATTGAGGTCGACTATGAAAGGTTTGACCCCGCGATCTTCACCTCGTACAACCAGCCTCGCAAAGACCACGGCCATTCTGCGGACCTCGGGTAAAGGGGTTGTTGGCGGCATGGCCTTGGCCGCCGCTGAAGTCGGGGAGTGGAGGTCGTACGTCCCATCGGTCAACTGCGTAGCGACCGTTTCGAGGTTTCGGGCATCAAGGCCATGGCCGACCTCTGTCAGCATGAATTCTCCGCATGTGTTGAAGCAGGCGAGGTCGTCGAGGAGCTGCTGCAAGTCTGGTCGGTGCTCCGCGTACCTCGTAATGGTGCCCACGCAAAGATTAAGGTGAATGGTGGCAATGATGAAGCTGGTCATGTCGCGACACGATATTACTATGCCGGTCAGCCATATCGTACTTGGGGCACAAGGCCGCCTAGAGCTCACGATCGAAGTGGAATTCCCAAAACCTTGGTGTCAGGTGTAAAATATCCCGCGCGGTAAGCCCTGCGTTGCGCTGTCAGTAAAGATGTGATCGAATTTCATCAAAGGCTGCCCACCACTTGTCCTGACCAGGGACTCTGCCCTGCGATAATGGAGTTTGATCTCGTCCCTGGAATACTGGGGTTGTGCATCATGCCGGATGTGCCAAATATCTTGCTGAAGAATATGGTCCATTTTGGCCGAAGTCTAACGGTGCAGGCGTCTATAAGTTGCAGGAAGAATTGCAGTATCAGCTGATAGATGACACCATTAGGTAAGCAGTTATAATCTTCCTTAGTTTAATAAGTGCTGCCTTCAGCGTTTCTTATAACCATAGCACCTAGAACCTCTGCAGGAACTTAGATGATGGGTCATGTGTGAGTTAATGGTAATCTACTAAGCATGTATATATAAGCATTTTAGCGGCGTAAAGCGTGGCTATCAGCTGGTTAGGGGATGAAGGTAGAGGTAAGTGCTTCGTTGCGGCTACGGCTTTCATCCGTCTGCTGCAGGCGTTATCTAGTATAATGTGATACCTTGAGGGTTTGTCATTCTTAACGCTTCGCTTTGAGGCGGAATTATATGCGCGAATCGATGTGTCATATTATAGCACCTGCCTTGTTAGCCTGATATGATCGAAGGTTAGATGATTCAGAATGAACAGAAGCTGAAAATATATAGTTGCCTTATATAGTACCAGCTGAAAAGTTCGGTTCGTGTTCGTTATATATTTTGTCGATAGGAGTATGCTATATAACTTGCAATATCACTTAGGATCAGGAAGAGAGCGAGTACCTAAAAGCCTATTTATTTATCATCTGATAGAGCTTTAAATCTCTACACCTCCTCTAAAGACCTAACGTTACCTTTTGCTCATAAAGGAAATGAGATCAGGTGCTAAGCTGTTAACTTCTTCTTTAAACACTATTATCATCCATACAGCAATATGTTTGCATAAAGGAGCTTCTATCGTCAGATTAGCGAATAAATCGTTCTAGATGTTCTATAATTTAGGCTATTTTCAGACCTTTAAACTATACACCTATATGAGCTGATAACCTTATTCCTTAACTGTTATAGTCCCTATTAGCAATTCAAATAGAAGCTGCGGATCTTTTTCGTTTTCCTACTTCAGTAGAGCGCCCTTGCTAACGAAACCTATAATAAAGCGGCGCCTATCTCTACTGGTGTCTATAAGTGTCACGGGCTGGAGCCCGGCCGAGATCTCCGGCTTTGCCGGAGCAGCTACCGAGATCCGGCTCCGCCGGATCCACTATTCTGCCGTAGCACACCGCCTAGCCCCGGTCTGCATCACCGCTGCTAGGCGCCTATCCCTGTAAAGTCCTTTCCTCCTTCTTCAGCTTAGAATAGTCAATCGACGGCACCTCTACGTTGAACAAGCCTAGGGGCCAGCCCCTTACATATTCTAAGCTCAACAACAAAAAACGCTATACGAAACCTCACGAGAGCGATATGACGATTCGCTAGAGGGTAGTGCAAACGAGAAGACGCTATACGGAACCTCACGAGAGCGGCACGATGGATCCGCCAGAGGGTAGCGTAAACGACGCGATGAATGCTGAGATTGATCGCCGGATCAACG
>VYYT01000095.1:79067-91323 GCA_032988895.1 Colletotrichum kahawae | reverse complement strand
AAGAGGAGAAGGACTTTATAAGAGTAAGCACCTAGCTACGGAGATACGTGGTCGGGCTAGGCGGTGTGCCACGGTAGAATAGTGGATCCGGCGGAGCCGGATCTCGGTAACTGCTCCGGCAAAGCCGGAGATCTCGGCCGGGCTCTAGCCCGTGACAGTTAGCAAGGAAACAGCTATGTAACTGTGATTGACATACAGTAGAAGAATGCGGTAGTGTTGATGCACATTCCATCGACAGTTCCTGTCAAATCCCACTGTTTTGAGAGAGGTTGACATTGTGATAGTGTGACGCCGATGCAAATCACGAAGAATAGGGCGTGGAACGCTATGGTGCAGATGCAGAGTATGTTGAACGACCTCGTTACAGCTTGAAGGACGCGTTAGCTAATGTGTATTAAAGAGAGATGGTCTCCAACCACATACCAAACCTGAGATACATGCACAAAATCTTGATGGCTGATATGCAGACATAATACGTGGCCTCAATTGCGAGGGTGGTCTTGGGGAGGTTCGTCATGTTGTCGAGCGAAAGCTGACTTGAAGCAAAACCTATGTGGTTGGCCTTGCCCACGAATACTTCCGCTAGGTACCCTAACGTGAAGACCTGGCTTTGCTATCAGCGTTGAAGTCCTTAGAGAACATGAAGAGCCCTTACCACCGCTAGTATTATGAAATAATCATCGAGACCAGGTTTTCGAATTAGAACGGTTCGGACAAATGTGCGAGCTATTACTACTATGGCTGTTGGTTTGTAGGTTAGTATGTAGCTAGCTTCCTGGATAGACTGTGAGAGAAGACTTACTTGAAACCGCTGTGAAGAAACATGACGTGATAACAAGGCTCTTCTGCCTCTCTTGGTCGGAGGCCATGTCTCCTACTTGGAACGCGATGCACCCTCTCAAGCCAATGTCGTTTTCGTCATCCGTACGGTCGACAATGACCTCCTCGCCGATGTCTCGATATATGTCGTCCTCCTATGATATATGTGGATCCTAGGCGATGTTGCTCTGACGCGCACCGGGGCGGGCAGCAACATGCTTTCGACGCAATAGTAGGGCTGAATATGGAGGGACGAGGCCGAGCAGTTGATTAATGAGAGGGCGTGAACCTTCTTTTCAAACACCATCGACAAACATGGGGACAGAGATGAGATGGGACATG
This sequence comes from Colletotrichum kahawae, assembly GCA_032988895.1. Taxonomy (NCBI): domain Eukaryota; kingdom Fungi; phylum Ascomycota; class Sordariomycetes; order Glomerellales; family Glomerellaceae; genus Colletotrichum; species Colletotrichum kahawae. Next base: position 90,162 of record VYYT01000095.1, on the reverse strand, counting down.
GGGTCCAAGGACCCCCGGCCGGCATGCGACGTGGGAGGGATGGACGGGTCCATGATGCATAAGCACAGACGAACAAGCCGCGTCCAGGGTGATGTGGAAACGAGCTCAATGTGGTGATGATGGCTCAATCTCCTTTACGCGAGCCTTGCCCGCCCGCCTTTGGGCCTCTGGGCATCGTCTCCATCAGAGTGCATTCAGCCACATGTACCTATCTGCTACAGGACAGCCTACGCATATGCACGATCCCTTCCATGCTGCAAGAGACATGCAAGGTCTAGCGTCATGTCCACACTTGAGGAGGACGGTCTCTGCACCTTGTCAATATCGGGGATTCTTCACCGAGTCTAGTGCCCGGGGAACCTGCAGCAGTCCACGGAGCTTTAACTGAGGGCGGACATGGTCTGACAGAAACCCGTCCAATGAGGCTCGAGTAGCAGACCAAAGACCAAATGCTCGGCCGCGAAGGCGTTGAGAATGTCCGTCCGTCGCCGAGGTGTTGCGTCTCTAGCCCCCTTCTTCGCCTGTTCCATTGTGTGTTCCAGACGAGACACCGGGCTTGGACCTGATAGGAAGAGCGGCAGAAGAATCAGGGAAGGGAGAGAACGGAAAATGAGCAGACGCAAGATGGTGTGATGAAGTTCATCTCGCCTCTCCGCGACCCGAGGCGCGGGTTGTTTGGAGATGGTGGCCGGCGTTGAACTTTATCGGCTTCTGGTAAAGCGTAAACTAGATCCGAATAATGACGGCTAGCTGGACTCGACGCTACTGTTGGCGATGGCGCCGCCTCAACGGCCAGATGTTGCCAAAGGCGGGTAAGCTCGAGAAATTGGGGGCGTTTTGGGGTCGTAAGCGAGGTGGTCAAACTGCGCTGTGCCACCGCCAAACTTCCAACACGATGTGACGACGGGACGGCTTGACACAGCCTAAAACGTTTAGAATTCTCCAGCACGCCGCTCCAGAACCTATCCCGAATCCATGGTTTTCACCCGTGTGTGGCTGCCGTGCCGTGGCGCGAAGGTTAAGGGAACCTTGGCTTGTGAGACAATGATCTGATGTGATTGAGCTTTGAGTTCATCGGCACATCGAAGAGGCCCAGGACCAGCTATTCGGCCTCCTCTGGTTGCCGGTTCCCCTGAATGAAGGGCAAACATCACACTCATCAATTCAGATGAATGTTCGGTCTCGTGTATTGTCTAAACCGGACTGAGACTGGGTTCGGCTTTATGGGAGGCTGCAAGAAAGACGACTGCCGCCATCAGCGCGCGGAATAAGCTGGGCAAGACAGCGGAATGAAACCCTTCGCCAGGCCATGCATCAGCCCGCTGCTAGTGAAAACAAGGAATAGTAACGATCGGGTATTGAACGGCTCAGTTCACAATCAGCCTGAAGAGAACATGGGAGCAGTGGGCGTTGGTGACGCTAAAGCTCATCCTACCCAACCATTGGCGACATCGAAGATGGTGGGCAGAAAAACCCCGGCCATCTCGGTTCCACAGCGTTGCTAGGATAGGCACTCCTCGCCCGGCTCCCTCTGAAGCTCTCCCTGCATTCTCACTCGCAGTCACTGCAGCAGGCCCTGGTACCCGCCATCGAGTCTCTCCAAGCGGCCAAAGCGTTGGGCGGAATTGGTCTGCGGCGGGACAGCTCCTTTTATCGATGAAGAAGTGCAAGAGAGGAAATAACGATGGTGACTGGCAAACGTCACCGTCCAGCCACATATGGGCCCCGTCGTTGGTCATCTCTCAGGTCTTCATCGACGATCTGATCACATAAATTGTCTCTGGGCGGGCAGCGTATCCCTGAGGTTGCATGATCTGCGGCAAGTCCTGAATCCCCCGTTCGCCCACATGGACTCACGCAGGGCTCTCGTGGCTTTGTCCTCCCTAGCCGTGAAGAGAAAATCTCCCTGTTTGAGACTCTTTATCTGTAGTTCATCTCTCGCAGCGCCAAACCTGCAGACGAAAATCTTGCCCGTGGAGGAAGGTCAGACTTGACATGCATCGGAGCCTCCCACGTCCCGGTGCTGCTAACCCTCCACATGAAAAGGCAGAAAATCCCCGGAGGATTCAGTACTCGCATACGCTTTGACCCTGATGAACATCTGCAGCACATCACCTTTGGTGACTGCCGCGTTCACCAGCTCTCGCACCCTTTGCAAAATGGCTATCATTGATCAGTCAAGAACGCTATCGCGCGAGAAACATGCCAGGATTCGGTCGGTGGGCAGTTGCCCTTGTGGCTCCGCCTGCACGTCCATTGACTATTAGCGTTCCGGGGGTTTTCCATAACATGACCTAACCTAATAGCCCTGAAGCCTCCGCTACGAAGCTCTCGCGAGTCATGAATGACAGCTGCCACAGCCCTACAGACCCGCCGCCAGTGAGCCACTGAAGAAGACCTGATTCAGGATCTTCAACTGTAAGCACGATTATGGATAAGCACTTTACAACATCAGACGCAAGCAGAGCTCGCAACGAGTAACAGCGACTTTGCTGCATAGCCCGTATTCAGGTGCAGCAGAGAGCTTATTCTTCTTTCAACCACAGTAACTCTCAGGCCTGAGAGCTCCTATGTAGAGGCGTCTGCGCGTTTGGACTCTCGGTTAAGAGGCGATAAGATCCTAAATGCGACCACTGAAGACATCACAGAAGTCCCCTATGATTCGTCTTCAGTACCTTACATGAACAAACCTATCACTCAACCAAATTCTCCACCCCGACCGGTGTCGAGAGTTACCATCGGCCAAAAATGGGCCGTCTTCACTGCCCTGCGACTTCAATCTAAAGGGGTCATTAGATCGTCGCCTCCGCCACCACTGTACCGTTGTAACGCTTTGGGCATATGAACATGCAATGACTGATGAATGGCCCTGTACAGCAGTGACAAGAGACCAGGGCGAACTGCAGGATCTTCAGCACCATTCTACACATTGAGTCACCAGACTTTGGCTCAGTGGATACATAGCCCAAGCTCCCATGAAGTCCGAAATCCTCAAGTCGGTAATCTTCTCCCACATACCGTGATCTTGGCTCAGTTGGCGCCCTCCTGAAAGCGTCTTAGGGACTCTGCGTCAAAGGCATGGCCAAGTATTGATACCGAAGTTTCTATCTTCATTGGCCTCGGAAACGCCCCTCTCTTGGCTTTAATATGTTTGAGATCAGATTGGTCATGGTGTTGCGTTGCTTGGTTGTTCCTAGGATAGATCACAGTGCGCTCAAGATAAATCCTTCAATAGCCTGCAACAAAGCTGCCACAAAGGTTGACCGATGCTTCTGCATCCTGAGAGATAAACAGAGGTCGTGTTGCGAAGCACGTGCATAAGCTGCAACTTTTGTACTGTGGTGATTATCCCCAATATTTTGAGAACTAGACACAATAGACTGGTGGATTGTTGAATTTAAAGTTACTATTGTAGTACTCCTCACGCCTGCTATTAAATTACCCTTTTTGATATCCTCGCACTCAATGTTTATATGCAAGTCCTTCTGGAGAATATCCAACATCCTGAGATTTCGGAAGAAAATTCAGAAAATTGAACCACCAATGGGTCTGTTCGCCCCAGTCTGCGACGACCTCCTGATGCCCTCGTAACTTGGTAGCTGTGGAGTTTGGTATTTGCAACGGATCTGGAAGGGTGGCCGAGTTGGTTATGGCGCCAGGTTAAGGTCAGCTTAACATCTGTTTCCTGGTGGGGCAACCCGCGCGAGTTCGAGTCTCGTCCCTTTCAATCATGCTTTTTGCCCCCCTCTCTTGTCTACGTAGCTGGCCGTCAAGGTTTTTTTGTTCTTGACTCCCGCTAGCCTTGCGGGTAGTTAGTCCGGATTTTTTATGTTTCTTATTTTGGTAATTAATACTTGATTAGAGCTTAGCTATGGCCTTTGATGTTGTACGTAGGTAATCATTCATCTGCATGATTCGAACATCATACACGAGTTTCTATGCCACTCGCTATCTACAATCTCTGTCTTTTTTTTCAAATCGTTCGAACCAACACTTCGTCCAAGTTAAATAGATGATTGCATGGATATGGAGCTCTTTTCCCAGGTTATTCAAATCGAGTATTTCAGGAACCGAGCAAGTTCCGGCGTCCAGCTCCTCTTGGGATCATCCAAAGCCAGACCCAGCCCATGAGATCCATCCGGAAGGATAAGCACCTGAGTCGGCCGCTTGAAGTTCGTCATAGCCTCAACAAAGAGCAAGGTGTTCTGTACAGGGACGGTGGCATCGTTGAAAGTATGGAACAGAAACGTGGGCGGCGTCGTCGCGGAAACAAGGTTCTGCGCCGACAAGTTGTGTTGCATCTCAGCGGTCGCGTTTGCACCGATGAGATTATCGCGCGAACCTTTGTGCGTGTAGTTGCCCTCAAGAGTGATGACAGGATAGGCGAGGATTCCAAAGTCGAGACTGGCTTCGGGGTTGGTAAGCGTCACTGCCGAAAGATGACCGCCAGCTGAGAACCCCCAGATGCCCAGCTTAGTGGTGCGATTCTGCTCGCGGATGTAGGCTAAGGCCTCAAGCGCTTCATCCTGAGGCTTTGGGTAGATTGGCGCAGTCGTGTTCGCCGCCGTAGTGTAGTCGAGAACCCATGCGTCAATGCCCAGGCTGTTCAGAAACGTTGCCGGTATGTATCCCTCTTTGGATATAGACACATGGGTGTATCCGCCACCTGGACAGACAAGAACTCCAGTGCCAGTTGAGTTGGCTGCTGGGAAGTAGGTGATTTGCGCCGTGTCGAGTCTGCATAAGGCGTTAGTTTCCAAGGCTCATAGGTCGGCTCACCATTCTAGCCTCAACTCAACAATCCCGGAACGCCTAGATAATCTTACCTCTTCACCACTCGGTTGGCATGTTCTAAACTGCCGGTGCTGTCCATCTGAGATGGGACAGCAAGAACGCCGTGGAGCAGAAGACTCAGAGACCACGCTAATACAGACTTCATTTTCTCGTAAGACTCCGTGGGAGGACGAGTTGGGATGATAGACTACTCACATAAGACAGCCAAGACTGTTAGAGACAATTTCCGCTTATTGGTATTTATAACGAGCCGAAGCAAGATCGGCTTGTTGCGAGAACCCCGCGGCTTGAATCATGTACCCCGCGTCGCGTAGTGCCATTACGCTCTTAGTGTTTACCCCGCCAAAGTACGCCCCCATTTGTCCGGCATCCGGGTTCTTTTTAATTTTTTCCTGCAATTCGTCGTATAGAAACACCGAGATACCGTTGCATCACTGCCGACGTACCCAAAATCCACCAATCAGGTTGTTGCACTAGCCACGTAGGGCAAGTCACCACAACTCTTCAGAGGGCTCAGATGCTGATTAGCTTTCAAATGAAAAGTTGAATATTTTGAATCTATAAGCTGTATACAAGATTTGTAACGAGGAACCAAGCAATGATTCTAGAGACTAGAAATCGGACAAAAAAGAAGAAAGTATGGGCTATGATCTAACTCAAAGGGGGACCTCCTTGAAGAAGTCGAAAGCCTTCTCGATATCCATCGTCACATCGTGACCTTTGGCACCGCAAGTGTCTCTAACCATAGATGCCCAGGCATCAGACCCTTTGCCGGAGCTGACCACCTTGCCAACAGACTTCGCAATGCTCTTGACAACCTTGGAGACGGGGCCGCCACCAGGAATGAGGTAGCTACCCTTCTCGAGAACCTTCTTGATTGAAAAGAGCCAGACGCTGCAGATGATGGCACCACTGTTTTCCAAGCCTTCAGAGATCTTCTGAGCCAGGTCATCCGGGATAGTGATGCAAGTGCATTCGCCGCCATAGGTGAACAGCTCGCCATCAGGGTTGGGCAAGAGAGGGTATCCGGGCTTCGTCTTGCCCTCGGCCTTGTTCTCCCAGACGTGGCCGCTGGAGCAAGCGGCGCTGTAATCACCGGTGGCCCGGATGCAGTACTCGCGGCAAGGCCAGTTCAGGTCGCGGTCGGTTGGCTTGGCATAGGCACGGCACATGCCTTCTTCAGCCATGAGCTCGGTCTGGCGGTGATAATCTTTCCACTCCTGATCCTTATCGCGGCGGTCAATAGAGGATGCGGCCGGGTTTGGAATCCAAGAACCCCCCTCGCGAACGACGACTCCGTTCTCGGCGTATTGGCGGGGGACTGAAGCGCCGTTGACTCCCATGGAGGTAGCAGCCAGGGTAAGGAAGGTTACAATGTTCTTGAAAGAGACCATCTTGATAAGTTGAAGCTGAAGCTCTATTGGTGGACAACAGATGATGTTTTGGGAAATTTTGTGGTGTTGAGAATGGAGATGAGGGTGGCGTGATGTTTGGTTTGCTGAGTTGTGTTGAGTGTATTGAAATGATGTTATTTATCATTACAGACCTCGCGATCTCCAGACTTTTATCAGTATACCTCTAAACTTGAGGCTATTCTTAGGATTCCAGGCAGCCAGTATCAGATAGGACTATCTTAGGAAGCTTGGCTTCAGCTTCGCACTCAGTGGAGACTGCCAACGAAGCTATTTTGAAGCGATAATACATGCAGGACAGTATTTTGACAAGCACAGCCGTGCATCTTTTGCTGTGGTCTCGGCAGCGGGCCGCAGTAAGCAGAGTCCGAGGGGGATCGTAGGGCAGTGTATGCAGGCACACCTGTGTTAAAGTTGGCGGCCCGCCAGGGTAGCGTTTTCTGGCATGCACAGTTTTCCGAGGGGACCAATAAAGGCCTAGAAGGCAGAGAATAAAAGCTGCGTAGATCATTGCTTGCCAAGATTCAGGCCGGCAACATATCCGAATTGGCATCACTTTCGCAGTCCGCGTCTAGGCATTCGAAGATAAGTTGCAATGTCCCATTAGCATACAGTAACCTCACATTAGCATTTGTTGGAGATGAGTTTTCTGTCGCGGGTACCACGGACACACACGACGTCTTCACTCGGTCTTTGGTATTTGTTAATGAAAGGTCTGAGGGTCAAGTATCCCCTATTGAGCGGCTAAAGAAACAGGGAACTCAGCTTCAGCTCAGCGACGAGTAAACAAGTTCAGCTTTGGGCATGAATCTCAACGCCGAAAGAAACATGCTCAACTTCCATATCACGGTAGTCGTTGCAGCTGGAAGAGATGATGATCCGCTAAGCGCTGCCCGGTTCTAGGGCTAAAAAGGGTGCCAAGATCGCTTAATACATACGCTGGAGGCGGAGCTCCTTCGGCGCAGTGCAAGCCCCTTCTCGGGGGATTAATCGAGAACAACGGCAAAATACGGTGCCTAATTTCTAGTGTGATTTTAGAACGGGTCGCCGCATAGTGGCTGAGTTCAAACATCCCTCAAAACCCAAGGTCATCAGTTGAGACAGTTAATCGCTAATGACTTGGAAAGTATGGCGATGCTGCAACTATCTCTGCGAGAGTTATTTTAGTTTGCGCCGTATAAAGGTTCATGATTCTAAAGGTCGCAAACCTTTAGGCAAATTTGATAGTCTTGTAGATATTCTGCTACAACCTGGGCGACTCAAGGAAGCTAAATATCAAAGCTTATGTCTTCTACAACCATGAACACGGTGTCTTAAATACTACTCATTCATTGAAACTAAGCAGCCGCCGCATATTCTAATCCGTGAAGACCTTTTCCTTTTCCATGTTTTCTTTCACAAACTTTGCCCTACGCCGGGGTATCTATCGTGTAGAAGCTAAAACATTTGCCGTGTCTGTACTCCAACGCCGAACTCGCTTGGACTCAAGGTTCTCAACGCCAAAAGATAAAAACCCAAACCCACCCAGTGGCCTCTTACTCAATCTGACATTCTGCGACAGGAACGCCCAATATGCCAGTGAGTCCAAAGATCTGACCCATCAGCTCCTTCGCTCCAACTCTCAATTCGCTCATGACGGCCCTCCCGAGAGAGACATTCCAGCCCAGTAGAGCTGTGGTGATAGCATTGAAACCGCTTTTGACTTCGACACGTTCTATAGACGCCCATACCATCTCATCCTCGTCCATCAAAGGAGGGAAGCCTCTTGACAGCTCTCGAACGTCTGCAGCCGAGGCAGGAGATGCCGCACCAGCAACGTTCCAGTAGAACCTGCTTACCGGCTCAACTCCCTGGAAGAAAGCCACGTCAAACTCCTCAGGATTCCCGCTGGCAATGCGCACAAACTCAATGTACGACTTCGTCAGCCGCAGGGCGTCGTTGGCACGACAGTCACGCAGCTGCGGGGTGTCGGCAACCCACAGCGATGTGAAGTGGTACGGGTGCTCAGGCTCACGAGCGTTGCCAAGGTCCCCGATCTTCCATCGCCTAGGGTCAACCTCGGATGCCACGAAGATGTTGTCCATCTTGATGTCGTCGTGGCAGAGGTTATGAGCTTGGTGAAGATAATCCAAAGCGGATAGGAGAGACTCGAATGATGGACGGAACATCATGTCGACCTCACGATATGTGAGCGGCGTCTCCGAGATGCGCAGTTTCTTTGCCAGCTTGGCGAGGGTGCCGGCCTTGAGGAATGGTGTGACGAGATGCCATTTCGGTGGTTGTGAAGGGTTCGTAGTGGCGAGGAAGTAGTCCTTGACCGGAACGAACAAGTCCCTGTACGTGTCGTCATTTGGTGGTGTTGAGATGTCCTCATGACCTCCCATGATGAGACTGACTGGGATCTCTGTCGGCCACCTCCTCGATCCATCGTCCGTGTCTGACATACAGTTACGGAACGGACTGCTCGCCTCATTGTAGACTTTGATGACGGAACCGTTGTAGATGAATGCTTCTCCCTCCCGGCCACCTCCTAGCCTCTTCCATTGCGGCCTGTTCTCGAGGAGGGCCATGCGCTCAGGATTGGATAGGTGAGACTCAGCCTCCCATCCTGAACTACTGAGTGATGCCTCATCATAGTCCGATAGGATGGTGAACTGCGTGGCTGAGTACTTGGCGCGCACAGAGTCTCGATAGCGAACATGAAGATCGAGACAATGATAGGTAGTGAAAAGGGCCGCGATGGCCATGAAACGAAAGGCAAACCGCGCCAAGAAGCCAGTTAGACCACGACGGCGAGTACCTCGAGGACTCCAATTTCGGCGCTTCATATTCAGTGACATTTGTGTAGTGCTTCAGTCCAGATAATCAATCGACAAAACTTGGCAAAAGGAAAGTGGGTTTTCGTTCTTCTAATAAGTGCGTACGCCAAGAGAACCGCACATTGCCAACAGCTTGCGGCTCACTTCCCCCCTGCAAAGATCTAGTTGTTTGATAACCCGAACCTACAAACAAATGGGTGTGGAGGGAGGATAAGCTGCGGTACCGCGTCTTGTCAACCGCTGACGGAATGCCACGTCGTCCAAGCCATCCCCGTCGCTGAAGCCGGCTGGCGACCCACCCACCAGGCTTACAGGCACATGTCTCCCGGGCGGCTGAAACGTCGTTCGGGCGTGTTTCCCACTTGGATGGGCAGAAATAACATAGCTCAAGAAATGACTGGGGAGGATGTGATCTTGATAGAGGTTCCGCTCACAGGGCAGACCTTGAGACAGGGAGGGTCTTGGCGGGTATGTGCCCCATGCTCAAGCATGCCATCTGCTTCGCCATCACGCGTCTTTAGATGTAAAGTACGGAGAACCACAAATTTCCCAGTTGAGCATTGGGGCCGGTAAGTGGGATGTCGTCTCTTGGGTTACCATGTGAAGTCGATCTAGGGGCTAGCGGCACTTGTCGCCAATGGACTGCCTTGGGGATACAGTGATTCTGCCGCAAAAAGACCGTAAGGTCGCGTGAGACAGGGGTAAGAAAACACGGGAGGGACGGCAAACAAGAACTTGGTTAGGCTCTGGTCCAGGGCGAAATCAAGGCAGACTCGAGGCGTACGTAGCCGAACGATGACCTCAGTCCATTGAACAGAAGGACAAATCAGTCACTTGGACGGATGCGAAGTCAGATTAAGGTGCTTTGGCGTAAGACCAAGTCACAGATCTGATAATCACATTCAGCCCACCATCTTTTCTCCATAAAGATAGCGGCATGGGGGCGGTTCGCCTCCAGTAAGGTCGGGCGAGGGTGATGTCATGGATGCCCCGGCTTCTCCAAACCCACATTCTCTCCCCATGATTTCAACTGCCCCCTGTCCGCCACTGTTTATTTCTATTTCTATAGACATCTCGACGTCTGCCGAATCTGCCGGTGGGTCTTAGCTTCCGCTTCGGGGCATTCTGGTGCTTCTGCCGGAATTACTTCATGCTGCGCATCTTCTGCCCCCCTTACAGATTTTTACCCTCCTTTCCCCTCTCCGCATTCCGAATCGTCGGGCTTACCGCCAAGTACTCTTCTAGTGAAACCTCTCCGAATGCGGTAGTTGTCCGAAAAAAGAGAATAGAGGTCTTCATGCAGATGTCAGCCTCACTACGGCGGCATCGAGGAATTCCCAGCGTGCTTTGACTCGGACAGAACCCGCAACGGGGCATCCCACCTGTCGGCATTTCCGCGTCTTTCGGCAGTCACTTCAGCAAACGCAGACAAGAATCCAAGGGAAATCAAGCAACGTACTAACAGTCCAACCATCTCGGAACTCAATTGCGGATTTCAATGAGGTTCCGGAGCTTAGTCACACGAATCGCACAGCCCTACTTGCGGACTGGTCAACTCACAGACAACGTGCTTGATACCCACAGACACCCGCATATTGACGCCAAGGAAGTTAAGACGACAGATGGGAGGTGGCAAGGCGAACTGGATTCGAGGCTGTTTGGGCTGGCATATGCGAAAGACCGGACGTAGTTCAGCTCTCCTAATAGTTCCCGCAGTACCCGATAAGAACAAGTGGTTGTGTGCTCAGTCCTACGGCTTAGCTGTTGCAGTCTTTCCGGCACCATCTTCATCAGCTACTCATTTCCTGTTCATGCCAGCACATTTACCATCTGTAACCAGGTAGGGGGACGGTTTTCGCTGCGGATCATCGCAGGCAACAGAGCCGTTTATTTCGATTTCCGAACGGTCGGCGCACATGATACTTGTGACATGAAGGGGCAACTCCAACCTCCCCGAAACAACTCTCCGGCTTGGCACGGGCTGTTAGTGCCAAGCTAAGGAGGGGCCCCAGTTTCCGCGGTTTGCCGCTGCGCGCTGGGGTAGATTAGCTATACGCTAATCAAACCCTT